>CAJQZJ010028851.1:4018-18984 GCA_907164525.1 Lophiomys imhausi | reverse complement strand
TTTTTTTTTTTTCTGGGGGGGGATGGGGGGGCTAGGTAGTACTTCTCCTGAAGCAAATTTGGCCTTCTGACAACATACAAAGCGTTATCTTTCAATCCAGGTTAAAGAAGAAATCATTCTGTCACCTTGGAGCTAAACCAGCTCTAGTGTATATATTTTGAGATCCCAAAGGACAATCTGCCTGCATTGAGAAGGCCTTTTGTAAGTAGCCTCCAAACCTAGGTCCCTCCAAATCCCATGTGTATGTCTCTGAACTCTAATTATTGGGAACAGGGACCTGTGTTTCTCATCTGAAGGGATCAAAGATGTGTTCCACCACTCCTGGATCGAAGTCTTTCTCTATTTAGAGTTTGCCCTGCATCAGGCTGACCCTGAGCTCCGGGATCTGCCTGTTTCTGTCTCCAGTGTGTTGGGAGCTGGGATCAAGTTTCTTATGTATACTAGCTATTAACCCTGACAGGTGATCTATTGACAAATATTTTCCCTCATTCTGGCTTTTGTTTTACTTCATTGTTTATTTTGCTGTGCAGAAGCCTTACACTTTGATGTAATTCTATTAGTCTGTTTAGTCTGTTTTTGCTTTTATTATTTAAAATAAAAAAAAACAACCAAATAGCTTTTAATAATGTCTTGAATGTGTTTTTCCTGTGTTCTTGCCAGAAGTTTCATGGTTGTTTTTACTCACACTTAGCTGCTTGATCCATTTTGAGTTATTTATTATCTATGGTGAGAGATAAGGGTCAAGTTTAATCTCTATGTGGCTTTTCGGTTTTCCCAGCAGCGGTTTTTGAAGACGCTGTTTGTTCTTTCTCTAGTATATGTCTGTGGTGCGTTAGATAAGAATCAGTTCTATATAGATGAATGGACTTATTTCTCAGGTCCTTTGTTCTCTTCTATAGGGATGTTGTATTCTAATGATACTACCAAAGTTTTGGGGTTACTGTGTTTGGACTGTGTCTTGAAATCAACTGCTATGATGTGTCCAATTTTGACCTCTTTTGCTAGATTTTTTGGTTGTCCAAGGTATTTAGTGCTTTCACATGAAGTTGAGGATTTTTTTTTTGTAAGTTCTGTGAAGAAAACTATTGGTATTTTCATGAGAATCTCATTTACTTTATACATTTGCTTTACCTAGTATGGACATTTTCTTTAAATATATTTATTTATTGCTTCAGGTTACATCTCCATCACAGTGTCCTCTTTCCACCTCTCCCAGCCCCGCCCTCCCACCCTCTACCCCCATCCCTTCCATCCCACTACTCTGTAGTGGAGTGTCCCTACATATCAGTCCCCCACCCCATTTCAGCAGTCATATGAGGGCCAAGAGCCTCCTCATACACTGGAGGCCTATAAGGCAGTACCACCAGGGAAAAGTGTCTCAATGACAGGGAGAGAAAACAAACAAAACAAAACAAAAGTCTATGTCCATGTTCCCTTTGGTGCGTTGGTTGTAGTATAGTTATCCTGTACTATGTGGCTAAAATCTGACTATAAGTGAATAGATGCCATGTGCATCCTTCTTAGTCTGGGTTAGCTCACTCAGGATGAACTTTTCTAGTTCCATCCATTTGGCTGCAAATTGCATGATTTCCTTGTTTCTGATAGCTGAGTAGTATTCCATTGTGTAGATGTACTGTAGTTTTTTAATCCATTCTTCAGTTGAGGGACATCTGGGTTGTTTCCAGTTTCTAGCTATTACAAATAAGGCTTCTATGAACATAGATGAGAAAACTTCCTTGTGATTCAGTGAGGAGTCATTTGAATGTATACCTGGAAGTGGTATGGCTGGGTCCTGAGGCAAAGCTATTCCAATTTTTCTAAGATATCTCCATAGTGGTTGCACAAGTCTACACTCCCACCAGCAATGGAGGAGTGTTCCCCTTTCTCCACATCCTCACCAGCATGTGCTGTTATTTGAGCTTTTGATCTTAGCCATTCTGACAGGTGTGAGATGGAATCTTAGAGTCGTCTTGAGTTGCATTTTTCTGATAATTAAGGATGCTGAGCATTTCTTCAAGTGTCTCTTGGCCTTTAGGAATTCCTCCTTTGTGAATTCTCTGTTTAGCTCTTTTCCCCATTTTTTAATTGGATTATTTGGTTTCTTAGCATTTAATTTCTTGAGTTCTTTATAAATTTTGGATATTAGCCCTTTGTCAGATGTGGGGTTGATGAAGATTTTTTCCCAATCTGTAGGCTCCCGTTTTGTTTGAATGACAGTGTCTTTTGCCTTACAGAAGCTTTTCAGTTTCATGAGATCCAATTTATTGATTGTTGGTCAATAGTATGGACATTTTTAAATATTATTTTTTATAATTCATGGATATGAGATTCCTTTCATTATATGTGTGATGCTTAATTTTCAGTGTTTTATAATTTTCATTGTAAAAGTCTTTTGCTTACTTGATTAAATTTACTACTAAGTATTTATTATTGCTTTTGAGAATAAATTTCTTTTATTATTTCTTTCTTGGCATTCTTATTGTATAAAAATGATACCATTTTATATTGTTGAGTTTTGTATCTTGTCATATGATGAATTTATCAGTTTTTGAAGAGTTTTCTGGTAGAAACCTTAGGTGTTTCTGTATATAATATTATGCCATTTGCAGATAGGAATAATTTCAATTCCCCTGTTCTATTTGTATGTGTTTTATTTCTTATCTCTTCCTCTTTTGTAGTTGATCTGGCTAAGTCTTTTAGTGCTGTATTTACTAATGCATATGCATATAATATTATGTGTATTTATGTGGATGCAGCTACAATGTATGTATATATTTGTATATATGTATGTATTTCTGTTAACATGTTTTTATAGTCAATATTAAAAACCACAACCTCAAAGAAGTTGCTCAAAGACTGACAGTTATCAAATTGCGAGTTAACTTCAGAATTGTCTGGTCGAGATAATAATAATACAAGTAAAAGATTAGAGAAATGTAATTCCATAAGTAAATTCAAGTTGCAAATGAAGATGTCAGGATAACTGGACTGTTACGTGGTTAGTAACCAGGTAATTAGCAGCCATAGAGATGATGGATGTTTACTGCAGGGTTTATAAAGCTGTTGATGGTGTTTCAGTCGTGATAAGAAGCCTATGTAAGGTACATCTTAAATGTGCAGTCCCATAACTTGCACAGCTTTTACTGGAAAATATTCATAATCAAAGTCAATTATATAGCTATATATTATAAACATTATGCTCCTAAATTTTATGACATTCAATTTTCACTTTAGTTTTAAGTAGCATGGTTTACAATTTGCTTCTTATCATTCTAGATTCATTTACTGAAGTTAATCTTTAATACATTTTTATCTTAGCAATTTTTAATTGAATATTTAACAATCTATTATGTGTGAAATGTATATCACCTAAAATATATTGTCTGTTTTTAAATAACATAAATTGTATAAATTCTGACAGAGATGGAAAGTGCTTGATAGTAATGTATTTTATCATAATAGCATCCCATGTACAAATACGGTTCAAATTACTGGTGTAATTAATTATAAAAGTTGAAATATTCACAGTTAAATCAAACTAAGTAAGGAGTTTTTTTTTTTTTTTTACAAAAGTAAGGTTTTTTTCACATTTTTATTTTTTTTTTTATGTTTTTTTTTATTACTTCAGGTTACATCCCCATCACATTGCCCTCTTTCCACTCCTCCCAGTCCCGCCCTCCCACCCTCTATTCCTATCCCTTCCATCCCACTCCTCTGGAGTGGAATGTCCCTACATAACAGTCCCCCGCCCCAGTTCAGCAGTCATATGAGGGCCAAGAGCCTCCTCATACACTGGGGGCCTACAAGGCAGCACCACTAGGGCAAGGTGTCTCACTGAAAAGAAAAAAGGCTATGTTCCTGTTCCCGTTGGTGCATTGATTGTAGTATAGTTATCCTGTACTGTATGGCTAAAATCATTACAAATGAATAGATGCCATGTGCATCCTTCTGAGTCTGGGTTAACTCACTCAGGATGAGCTTCTCTAGTTCCATCCATTTGGCTGAAAATTGCATGATTGCATTGTTTCTGATGGCTGAGTAGTATTCATTGTGTAGATGTACCACAATTTTGTTGTTGTTTTTTTTTTTCTTTTTTTTTTTTTTATCCATTCCTTAGTTGAGGGACATCTTGGTTGTTTCCAGATTCTAGCTATTACAAATAGGGCTGCTATGAACATAGATGAGGAAACTTCCCTGAGATTTGATAAGGAATGATTTGGATGTATACAGAAGTGATATGTCTGGGTCTTGAATTAGAGCTATTTATTCCAAGTTTTCTAAAATATCACCAGACTGATTTCCATAGTGGTTGTACAAGTTTGCACTCCCACCAGCAATGGAGGAGTGTTCCCCTCTCTCCACAACCTTGCCAGCATGTGCTGTCATTTGAGTTTTTGATCTTAGCCATT
This sequence comes from Lophiomys imhausi, assembly GCA_907164525.1. NCBI lineage: Eukaryota > Metazoa > Chordata > Mammalia > Rodentia > Muridae > Lophiomys > Lophiomys imhausi. Next base: position 14,575 of record CAJQZJ010028851.1, on the reverse strand, counting down.
CTGACAGGTGTGAGATGGACTCTCAGAGTCATCATGAGTTGCATTTCTCTGATAATTAAGGATGCTGAGCATTTCTTTTAGTGTCTCCTAGCCATTAGGGATTCTTCTTTTGTGAATTCTCTGTTCAGCTCTGTTCCTCATTTTTTTGATTGGATTATTTCGTTTTTTGGCATTTAATTTATTGAGTTCTTTGCAAATTTTGGTTATTAGCCCTCTGTCAGATGTGGGGTTGTTGAAGTTTTTTCCCAGTATGTAGGTTGTCGTTTTGTATGAATGACAGCGTCTTTTGCCTTACAGAAGCTTTTCAGTTTCATGAGGTCCCATTTCTTGATTGTTGGTCTTAAAGCCTGAGCTGTTGGTGTACTGTTCAGGAAGTTGTCACCTATGCCAATGAGTTTGAGGGTTTTCTCCACTTTCTCTTCTAACAGATTTAGTGTGTCTGGCCTTATTTTAAGGTCTTTGATCCATTTGGGCTTAAGTTTTGTACAAGGTAATAAGTATGGGTCTAATTTCATTCTTTTACATGATGATATCCAGTTGGATCAGCACCATTTGTTGAAGATGCTGTCCTTTTTCCATTGTATGATTTTGGCTTCTTTGTCAAAATTTAAGTGACCATAGTGTGGGTTCATTTCTGGGTCTTCAATTTTATTCCATTGGTCCACTGGTCTGTTTTTATACCATAACTATGCTGTTTTTATTACTATTGCTCTGTAGTACAGCTTGAAATCTGAGATGGTGATGACTCCAGGTTTTTTCTTTTATTGTACAGGATTGATTTAGCTATTCTGGGTTTTTTTGTTATTACATATGAAGTTGAGAATTGTTTTTTCCAGGTCTATAAACATTGTGGTGGTATTTTGATAGTAATTACATTGAATTTGTATATTGCTTTTAGCTGGATGGCCATTTTTATTATGTTGATCCTAACTAACCATGAGCATGGGAGATCTATCCATCTTCTGATGTCCTCTTCAATATCTTTTTCAAGGACTTGAAGGTCTTGTCCTACAGGTCTTTCATTTGCTTGGTTAGAGTTATCCCAGATATTTGATATTGTTTGTGGCTATTGTGAAAGGTGTTGTTTCCCTAAATTCTTTCTCAGCTCATTTATTTTTTGTATAAAGAAGAGCTTCTGATTTTTTTTGAATTAATTTTGTATCCAGCCACCTTGCTGAAGGTGTTTATCACCTGTAAGGGTTCTCTGGAAAAATTTTTGGGTCGCTTATGTATTACTATCATATCGTCTGCAAATAGGGATAATTTGACTTCTTCATTTCCAATTTGTATCCCCTTGATCTCCTTTACTAATAAGAATTTTGCTCTAGCAAGAACTTCAAGTACTATATTGAAGAGATATGGTGAAAGTGACATCCTTGTCTTGTCCCTGAGTTTAGAGGAAATGCTTCAAGTTTCTCTCCATTTAATTTGATGTTGGCCACTGGCTTGGTGTACATTGCCTTTATTATTTCTAGGTACAGTCCTTGTATGCCCATTCTCTCCAGAACTTTTAGCATGAAGGGGTGTTAGATTTTGTCAAATGCTTTTTCAGCATCTAGAGAGATGATCATGTGTTTTGTTTTTTTTTTCTTTCAGCTTGTTTATAGGGTGGATTATGTTGATGGATTTTCGTATCTTGAACCATCCTTGCATTCCTGGGATGAAGCCTACTTGATCATGGTATATGATACTTTTGATGTGTTCTTGGATTCAGTTTGCCAGTATTTTATTATTTTTGCATCTATGTTCATGAGGGAAATTGGAACAAAGTTCTCTTTCTTTGTTGATTTTTTGTGTGGTTTAGGAATCAGTGTGACTGTGGCCTCATAGAATGAGTTTGGCAGTGTTCCTTCTGATTCTATTTCATGGAAGAGTTTGAAGATTATTGGTAATAGTTCTTCTTTGAAGGTCTGGTAGAATTCTGTGGTGAAACCATCTGGCCCTGGGCTTTTTGGGGGGGGATTTTTAATGACTGTTTATATTTCCTTAGGGGTTATATGGCTGTTTAATCTGTTTACCTGATCTTGATTTAACTTTTGTAGGTGGAATCTATCAAGAAAATTGTCCATTTTGCTTATGTTTTCAAATTTGATGGAGTACAGATCTTTAAAGTAGGACCTAAAGATTCTCTGGATTTCTTCAATGTCTGTTGTTATTTCTTCCTTTTCCTTTCTGATTTTGTTGATTTGAATTTTTTTCCCTCTGCCTTTCAGTTAATTTGGCTAAGAGTTTGTCTACTTTGTTGATTTTCTCAAAGAACCAACTCTTGGTTTTGTTGATTCTTTATATTGTTCTTTTTGGTTCTAAGTTGCTAATTTCAGCCCTAAGTTTGATGATTTCCTGCCTTCTGTCCCTCTTGGGAGTGTTTGGTTCTTCTTCTTCTTCTTCTTCTTCTTCTTCTTCTTCTTCTTCTTCCTCCTCCTCCTCCTCCTCCTCCTCCTCCTCCTCCTCCTCCTCCTCCTCCTCTTCTTCTTCTTCTTCTTCTTCTTCTTCTTCTTCCTCTTCGTCTTCTTCTTCTTCTTGTTTTCCAATTCTTCCAGTTCTGCTGTTAATTCGCTAATATGAGCTGTCACAGTTTTCTTTTTGAAGGCACTTAGTGCTATGAACTTTCCTCATAGTACTGCTTTCATGTGTTCCATAGGTTTGGGTATGTTGTGCCTTCATTTTCATTGGATTTTAAGAAGTCTTTGATTTCCTTCTTTGTTTCTTCCCTGACCAGTAGTCATCCAGTAGAAAGTTGTTCAGTTTCCATGAGTGTGTAGGCTTTCTGTTATTTCTGTTGTTGTTGAAGTCCAGCTATATTCCACTGTGGTCTGATAAGATACAAAGGGTTATTTCAATTTTCTTCTATCTGTTGAGGCATGCTTTGTGTCTGAGTTTATGGTTGATTTTAGAGAAGGTTCCATATGGTGCTGAGAAGGTGTATTCTTTTGTATTTGGGTGAAACACTCTGTAGATATATGTTAGGTCCATTTGGTTCATGACCTCTGTGAGACTCCTTGTTTCTCTGTTTGGTTTCTGTCTCGATGACCTGTCCATTGTTGTGAGTGGGGTGTGGAAGTTTCCTACTACTAATGTGTGGAGATTGATGTGTGGTTTAAGCTTCAGGAGAAGCTTACAAATATAGGTGCCCTTGTATTTGTGGCATAGATAATCAATGTTGAGATGTCATCTTGATGAATTTTTCTTTTAATGAGTATGTAGTGCCCTTCTCTACCTTTTTTGATTAACTTCAGTTGAAAGTCTATTTTATTTGACATTAAGATGGCTACTCCAGCTTGCTTCCTGGGTCCATTTGCTTGTAAAACCTTTTTCCAGCCCTTTACTCTGAGGAGCATCTATCTTTGTTAGGGAGATATGTTTCTTGTTGCAGCAAAATGATGGGTCTTGTTTAGGGATCCATTCTGTAAGCCTGTTTCTTTTTGTTGGGGAGTTGAGTCCATTGATGTTGATGGATATTAATGACCAAAGGTTGTTATTTAATATTATTTTGGTGTAGGTGGTAGTTGAATGTTGCTTTTGGTTTAGCTGCAGTGGAGTTTTTTGCTTCCTCTGTTTTCTTGGGTGTAGTTATCTTCGCTGGGTTGGAATTTTCCTTCTAATATCTTCTGTAGGGCTGGATTTGTGGGTAGACACTGTTTAAATTTGATTTTGTCATGGAATATCTTGTTTTCTCCATGTATGTTGATAGAGAGTTTTGCTGGGTATAGTAGTCTGGCTGGGCACCTATGTTCTCTCAGGGCTTGTAGGATGTCTGCCCAGGTCCTTCTAGCTTTTAAAGTTTCTGAGGAGAAGTCAGGTGTAATTCTGATGGGTCTGCCATTATATGTTACTTGACCTGTTTTCTCTTACAGCTTTTAATATTCTTTCTTTATTCTGTACATTTGGAGTTTCAATTATTATGTGTTGAGAGGAGTTTCTTTTGTGTTCTAATCTGTTTGGTGTTCTGTATGCCTCTTGGAATTTTATTGGCATCTCTTTCTTTAAGTTTGGGAACTTTTCTTCTATGATTTTGTTGAAGATGTTTCCTGGACCTTGGAGTTGGGAGTCTTCTCTTTCCTCTATGCCTATAATTCTTAGGTTTTGTCTTTTCATTGAGTCCTTGATTTCTTGGATGTTATAGGTGAGAGATTTTTTAGATTTCTCATTTTCTTTGGTTGTTGTACTGATCTCTTCAACTGAATCTTCCATGCCAGAGATTCTGTCTTCCATCTCTTGTATCCTATTTTTGACACTCATATCTGTAGTTCCTGTTCTCTTCCCTTGATTTTCCACCTCCAGAATTATCTCTGACTGTGTTTTCTTTATTGCTTCCACTTCCAATTTCAAGTCTTGAACCATTTTTTGTTTTATACATTTGCTGTTCCAATTTGCTTGTCTTTGTCTGCGTATCTTTTAAATCTTTCGAATCTTTCATTGCCTTGTCTCTTTCCTATTCATGTTGGGCTGCATTGGCTTGATGGTCTCTAATGGTGTTCTCCATTGCTTTAATTTGTAAAATTGAGCATTCTTTGTATTTTTTCAGTATTTTAATTTCTTCTTGAAAGGACTCCATCATTTTCCTAAGTATAGATTTGTCATCATTTTCATGTTTTTTTTCAGCTGTGGTGGGATGTTCAGGGCTTGCTGTTTACCCTCGCTGAATTTCATTGGAGTCATATTTCCCTGATTTTTGTCAGTTTTGTTCTTTTGCTGACCTTTAGCTGTCTGGTTGCCCAAGTTGATTGTTCCTGATGTCTTCTGGACTATTTCAGTGGGACTGCCGGTCCTCTTTAGGGTGTTGTGGTGACCGTGTGAATACTGGGCACTCTGGTAGCAGGGAGGTTCCTCTATCTGGCAGTTGGGGTTCCTCCCAAGATCCTGCAGTGATCAGACCTGTGGGAGATTGTACTGGTTTAGGACGAGCAGCTCTGTCTGCTCTGTCTGAGCGTAATGTTCTTGCAAGTGATTGTATATCCAGTACGGGGACCTTTATGTCCAACACCTTTCTGGGTAAGCCCACATATACTTATGCCTCCCTGCCAGCTGCTCAGCTGGAGATAAATCTTGATGAACCTCCTCTTCTCCTGTATGGAATTCTGGCATGGAAGCTGGGTGCTCGGGAGGATGGTGAGTACTCCTGTTTGAGGGGTTTTTTTTTTTAATTTAAATACTTTATTATTTTTTTTCTTCAAGTTACATCTCAGTCACAAACCCCTCCCTATTCCCCCTTCCTATCCCACCCTTCCACCTTCTTCCCCCCAGAAGTTTCCCCTTTCAGTTCAACAGATGGTTCCTTCTCTTATAACAGTAAATATTATATAAAACAACAGATATAAATATGCCACATTTATGAGAGTTAAATGGCCCAGTATACCTTCCCAATGTCCAGTTTATACATATTTGGCCCCTGACTTTACATTCTACTATCTAACCATCTCCATGAGTTTAAAGGTCTATATCTAGCTCAACATTCATACTAACTTGCAACACACTTTTAAGAGTATCTTCTTAGATCTATAACACCCTCTTGATTCCTAAACAACTCAAAATTTAACTATGAGACTCTAGCTGTCTATTCTTCAACCACCTCAGAGACCTGAGAGGGATAAATGTATCTGCTTATATAGGAAGTGCAGGGCCTGCAGCTTCCGAAACTAAGAAATGACATACCAGTGACTGCCTGGACAGTTCCCATTTTCTCTCCATACATTCCTGCATCAGTCTTCATCCTTTGGGTCCTGTTTCTCTGACAGACATTTGTTGTAGAGCAGGGATTATGAAGGACTTACCTGCCCTGTCTTGGCAGAGTTAGGCTGTCAACTTCCCTGCTACCAAGTTTTGTCCTTTTTGGACAGCAGTCTGTCTGCAATTGGTGCAAGGGGTTTTTTCATGCCAAGAGATAGGCATGCCACTAATTCAACCATCTTACAGTGGAGATTCTTCGATGCTTATCTTCTACTTGGAGTAGAATAGGGGGTGCTGTCAGGAGCTGATATGTCTCGATATCAAAAAAAAAGAAAATCTTAATTTAAGATAACATCTTTGAATGCCATATTCTGCAGATCTCTTTGAGGTTTTGAGCTATTCCTTGATTATTTGTGTGGCTTTTGCCCACCTCTGCGCTTGGTGCTTGGCCTGTGCCCTGTGCCACTGATCTCTGCTTTGGGCCCCAAGATTGTGCTCCTTGGCACTGGTCTCCACTTTGGGCACCAAGGCTGTGCCCCCAGCAGCTGACCTCACCTTTGGGCCTGGAGCCTGTCCACTCGCTGGGTTTTTGCGTGGCTCTTGCCCACTTCTGTGGTGCACTCCTGGGCCTGTGTTCCATGCCACACTGTGCCCCACTGCCTGGATTCCATGCAGTGCTTCCAGGTGTCTGGGTCCACACAATGCTGCACCCTCCTGCATGGATTCCCTGCAGGGCCGCTCCAAGCTGCCTGGGTTCCCTGCCGTGCTGCCCTCTATGGCTTGGGTAGATCTGTTTGCCTGAGTTTCTGAGGGTCCCACAAGGGGACCCCCACTAGTCCCTGGGTTCGCCTGGTGTGACCCTGCAAGTTCATGCTTCTCAGGGTGTTGCTCAGCTTGTTTATATTTCTGTGATGTTGTAGCTATTTTCCCCCAGCTCAAAATGTGTCCCTGCTGACTGCTGCCATCTTGGATCTCCACTTTTGGTTTTAAATTTAAATATCATTTGCACCTTTTTTTTTTTCCAGGAAAAAAAATAAGCATTTGGTAAGCAATTGGTTGTAGGTATCATTTATGCTTTTTGTTTTGTTTTGTTTTGGTTTTTTAGGTTTTTCAAGACAGGGTTTCTCTATGTATCCTTGACTGTCTTGGACTCACTTAGTAGACAAGGCTGGCCTTGAATTCACAGAGATCTGCCTGCCTTTGCCTTCCTGAGTGCTGGGATTAAAGGTGTGCATCACCACGCCCAGCAATTATAGACAGCTGTGAACTGTCATGTGGGTGCTGGGATTCGAACCCAGGTCCTTTGGAAGAGCAGTCAGTGCTCTTAACCACAGTGCCATCTCTCCAGCCCCTCATTTATGCTTTTTTAAAACCATAAATAGCTTTTAAAAATAAAGATAATATTTACTATATATTTTTTTAAAAAGAAGGAAAGCAATTTCCAGGAGTTGGAAAGACAGGGAATTGTCATCATTTCAAAAGAAAAGAAATTCATAGTCTTCTCTTTGAGCCTATCTTAGTTTAGTTCCTTCACACATTTTTATTTTGTGGTCTCTAGCAATTTTTGTGATTTCCTTAGGCCTCAATTAAGTGCTTCTAACTTTGAAAGACCATAAAACTGAGCCTGATCACAGACATCTATTAAGAATCAGATCTGGGGGGAGCGAAGATGGCGGCGACCTACACTGACGCATTCTGAACGCGGGGGAAAAAAGAGCCATAAAAAACACAGAGATATTGGGCACTGTGCAAAAACCGGAGGGGCTAGACCCCCCCCCCCGGAACACTCACAGCTCCCAAGGGACTGTTAAAAGTCCCAGGGCAAGGCTCTCCCCATCTCTCACAGACACAGAGGCCACTAAACGCGGGATTCGGGAACTCCCATTTGGTGAGGCGCCTGGTAAGATCGATCCCAACTTACAGCAGGCAGAATCAGGGTCCATTTGAGCATAGATCGCTGTCCTATTGGGCTCCCCACACATCAGGTTGAACTTATACCCACTTAGAAAAGGTTGCGAGATAGTGGAAGCCTTAGCAAGGAACAAACAGGGGGCTCAGCAGGTGGTCCGCAGCGGCTTGTGAAGCGGAGAGCGGGAGGTTCCGAGAGAGCGCGGGAAGCTGGGAACACAAAGGCAGGCGGGAGGGGCCAAATCTCGCAGATTCACTATAGCGCAGCTAGGTAGAGAGCACGGTGGGCAGGGACAAATCCCCGCCAGTCCACGGCAGGTCATCTGGGGAGAGAGACAGGCGTGGGTGGGGCCAGGGGTCCGTGCACCCACGGCGGAGCTGCTGGGACGAGAGGTGCACTCAGGCAGCCGGAGGATCCGGGGCTTGGGGTACCCACGGGACCCGTGGCGGCGCAGACAAGAAGGGAATTAGGCACAGGGTCCAGCCCTGTGGCAAGAAGACTAGAGAGAAACCAGAAATCGGGACCATAGCTGTATCCTGGAAAATCCAGACATATCAGGTGTGGAGCCAGACCCTGTCAGCCTCCGGGACAACAAACAAAGCCCACAGAATCTGTGCCTGGGCAAACAGGCCCATACCATCAGAACCATTACAGGCTGATAACTCAAAGTGCAACATAGAGAAGTCTGAATTGGGAGCAGTGAAACAATCCTGGTCCATTATTCACAACCTGGGAATAGGCTGCACCAGATCACAGTGCCTCTGGCCATTAAAACCACAGTGACCTTGAAATCCCCCTGTAAGCAACGACAGATAGCCAAGTAACTCGTCCCCTGCACCAAATCATCCACTGTGGTTCCAAGCACAGAAAACAGACAGCTAAATGCATCCAATGGCGAAAGGTCAAAAAAAAAATAGAAATCAAGGAATTATGACTCCAACAAAGCAGAACCACCCTAGCTCATCCAATTTGGATGACCACACACCAACAGAAACACATGAAAACATTGACAATTCTGCAGTATGGAAAGTGATAGAGTCCCTGCAAGAAGAACTTAAATCTATGAAGGAATTCAAAGAAACCACAATTCTACAAATCAAAACAAGGAACAGCACCATTAAAGAGCTCCAAGCCAAGGTGACAGAGCTTGAACAGGAAAAGGAAAAAGCCATGAAAGATTTTCATACAAAAACTAGCAAGCTGGAGAAGGAAATGTACAAAACGAACAAAACCATACAAGACATGAAAATAGAAATAGAAACAATAAAGAAAACACAGTCAGAGTTAAAAGAGGAAGTGGAGAACCAAGGGAAGAGAACAGGAACTACGGAGGTGAGTATCAACAATAGGATGCAAGAGATGGAAGACAGGATCTCAGGTATGGAAGATTCAGTGGAAGAAATCAGTACAACATCCAAAGAAAATGAGAAGGCTAAAAAATCTCTCACCCACAACATCCAAGAAATCAAGGACTCAATGAAAAGACGGAACCTAAGAATTATAGGTATAGAGGAAAGAGAGGACTCCCGACTCCAAGGTCCAGGAAATATCTTCAACAAAATCATAGAGGAAAACTTCCCAAACCTGAAAAAAGAGATGCCAATAAAAATCCAAGAGGCATACAGAACACCAAACAGATTAGACCAGAAAAGAAACTCCTCTCGCCACATAATAATTGAAACCCCAAATGTACAGAACTAAGAAAGAATATTAAAAGCTGTAAGAGAAAAAGGTCAAGTCACATACAATGGCAGACCCATCAGAATTACACCTGACTTCTCCCCAGAAACGATAAAAGCTAGAAGAGCCTGGTCAGATATACTACAAGTCCTCAGAGATCATAGATGCCCAGCCAGACTACTTTACCCAGCAAAACTCTCTATCAACATAGATGGAGAAAACAAGATATTCCATGACAAAATTAAATTTAAACACTATCTACCCACAAACCCAGCCCTACAGAAAATCCTAGAAGGAAAATCCCAACCCAGAGAAGAAAACTCCACCCAAGAAAACAAAGGGAATAGAAAACCCATCAGCAACTAAACCAAAAGAGGAACAGGACCACCACCTATACCAAACTAATGGGAAATAACAACCCCAGGTCACTAATATCCATCAACATCAATGGACTCAACTCCCCAATAAAAAGACATAGGTTTACAGAGTGGATTCGCAAGCAAGACCCTTCCTTATGCTGTATACAAGAGACACATCTAACTACAAAAGATAGACACTGCCTCAGAGTAAAGGGCTGGGAAAAGGTTTTCCAAGCAAATGGACCCAGGAAGCAAGCTGGAGTAGCCATCCTAATATCAAACAAAACAGACTTCCAACTGAAGTTAATGAAGAAAGACAAAGAAGGGCACTATATACTCATTAAAGGGAATATTCATCAAGAGGAAATTTCAATACTGAACATCTATGCCCCAAATACAAAGGCACCTACTTTCGTAAAAGAAACACTTCTAAAACTTAAAGCGCACGTCGATCACAACACATTAGTAGTGGGAGACTTCAACACCCCAATCACAACAAAGGACAGATCATCAAGACAGAAGACAAACAGAGAAATATTGAGTCTAACAGAGACCATGAAACAAATGGACCTAACAGATATCTACAGAACGTTTCACCCAAACACAAAGGAATACACCTTTTTCTCAGCACCCCACGGAACCTTCTCCAAAATCGACCACATAATTGGTCACAAAGATAGTCTCAGTAGATACAAGAAAATTGAAATAACACCTTGTATCTTATCAGACCACCACGGAATAAAGCTGATCTTCAACAGTAAAAGAATCAATAGAAAGCCTACACACACATGGAAATTGAATAGCTCCTTACTGGATGACCACTGGGTCAGGGAAGAAATAAGGAAGGAAATCAAAGACTTCTTAAAATCCAACGACAATGAAGACACAACATACCCAAACCTATGGGATACATTGAAAGCTGTGCTACGAGGAAAGTTCATA
>CAJQZJ010028847.1:8351-20696 GCA_907164525.1 Lophiomys imhausi | reverse complement strand
GTATTCACTAAATCTAACTTATATTAACCTATCAGCCCCTTCAGTTGGTAGTGTGTTTGTGTGTGTGTGTGTGTGTGTTTTCTTTTGATCTTGCTGCAGTGGAGTTGGTTATTTGTTTCCTGTGTTTTCTTGGATATAGTTTGTGGTAGAAGTTAGGCTTCTTTAGTGAATTGGTAGGCAGTTCAAATTAGCATCTGGCAGCACATAAAGAGGAGCTTGGCATCCATTTTACTTTCTCAAATGGACAAAGAACAATGGAGGCCATAGTTTGTGAGAAACACGAATTGCCCTGTTGAAGCGGCATGGTTAAGAAACCACGTAAGCCACAGATGATGTAGGTCCATGTGAAAAGCCACAGGATCACTGTGTATTGCAAGAAATCTTGTGGACCCTTGAGACCACCAAGGATCACAAGATGATGCAATATATAAGTCAGAGAGCTCCACATGGCCTCTCTCTTCCTCTTGCCCTCATGAGCTAAGAAGACACACTGGAGAAGTGCACAGCAAGGTGTGGCACACTCAAGCCACTAGACCACAATGGTCATAAATTAAAAGGCAGAGTCCAAGAGAGAAAGACTTTTCAATGCAAGTTAGCCCGAGAAAGATCCTTTGCTGTACTTCAGCCTATTAAGGCTGACCACAAAGGAGGGAGGAGTTTGGAAGCTTCTCAGAGAACCTTTAGGTCATGAAGCCTTCATGGGCTGAGAAGACTACAGAAATGAGTCTCGGATAGAAATGAGTCTCGGCTGATGGAAAAACCCAACCTCAAGCTAGCTGTTGGGACAGACTGAACTTTATAAGCTGGTCACGATCTAGTGATTGAAATAAACTGGCCATACAAACTAGCAAAGTTAGGCCCAATGGACACTAAGCTTGAAAGGGACTCCATGCTGTGACTGCAGTATCCAAGATTGCCAAAAACAATCTTGCATGGACCTACACTTAGAATATTAATATCATTTTAATAAAGTTAAAATAGAGTTAGTTGGGTGTTCTTAGATAGGTATTAGAGTGTTCTTAGATGGGTTATAGGATTTAGGTTATAGGATATAGGTGTTTATAGGTGTTTGTTAAGTACTAATAAATGTGTTTTAAACAAAAATGTTCTGTTACAGTAGTTGACTTCTCTGGGTTGGAGTTTTCCCTCTAGGATCTTCTGTAGGGCTGGATTTGTGGATATTGTTTAAATCTAGTTTTGTTGTGGAATATCTTGTTTTCTCCATCTATGGTGATTGAAAGGTTTGCTGGTTATATTATTCTGGATTGACATCTGTGGTCTCTTAGGACCTATAAGACATCTGCCTGTGCCCTTCTGTCTTTTAGAGTTTCTGAAGAGAAGGCAGGTGTGATTTTGATAGGTCTGCCTTTATATGTTAGTTGGCCTTTTTTATTTTTATTTTTTATTAAATACTTTATTTTTTTTTCTTCAAGTTACATCTCAGTAACAAACCCCTCCCTATTCCCCCTTCCTAACCCGCCCTTCCACCCTCTTCCCCCCAGAAGTTTCCCCTTTCAGTCCAACAGATGGTTCCTTCTCTTATAACAGTAAGTATTATACAAAACAATAGATATAAATATGCCACATTTATGAGAGTAAATTGGCCCAGTATACCTTCCCAATGTCCAGTTTATACATATTTGGCCCCTGACTTTAACATTCTACTATCTAACCAACTCCATGAGTTTAAAGGTCTATATGTGACTCAACATTCATACTATCTTGCAACACACTTTTAAGAGTATCTTCTTAGATCTATAACACCCTCTTGATTCCTAAACAGTTCAAAATTTAACTATGAGACTCTAGCTGTCTATTCTTCAACCACCTCAGAGACTTGAGAGGGATAAATATATTTGCTTATATAGGAAGTGCAGGGCCTGCAGCTTCCAAAAGTAAGAAAGAACATACCAATGACTGCCTGGACAGGTCCCATTTCCTCTCCATACATTCCAGCATCAATCTTCAGCCATTGGGTCCTGTTTCTCTGACAGACATTTGTTGTAGAGCAGGGATTATGAAGGACTTACCTACCCTGTCTTGGCAGAGTTAGGCTGTCGACTTCCCTGCTACCAAGTTTTGTCCTTTTTGGACAGCAGTCTGTCTGCAGTTGGTGCAAGGGGTTTTTTCATGCCAAGAGAAGGCTTGCCACTAATTCAACCATCTTACAGTGGAGGTTCTTCGATGCTTATCTTCTACTTGGAGTAGAATAGGGGATGCTGTCAGGTGCTGATATGTCTCGATATCAAAAAAAAATCTTGATTTAAGATAACATCTTTGAATGCCATATTCTGCAGATCTCTAGGGGTTTTTGAAGATGCCCTAACCATCTCTTGTATTTAGATAAGCAAATGTTGCTTGTCTCTTAGCAACTTGATTACTGGGTAGTTTAGAGACTATCTGTGATATTCTAACATAGTAGCTAACAAAGTGACATGTTTGCATGACTAGGAGTTTGTTTTAACTATCCTAGACCGTTTTAGACGGTTGGTATCAAGAGGTCAGAGCTTCACATTTTATTTTTAAGTATCTCTAGGTATGATACCATTAAGAAGCGTTACCTTTAAATTTGTATCAATATACAAAGATTTATTCAATTGTGGTTAAATATACACTTAATTATGTATCAATATACCAAGATCAATGCCTATGTAGCCCAATATAATCTTAATATTACGTCCATATGCAAGGGTCAATACCATTGTGGCCAACTATAATCTTAATTTTGTATCAATATACAAAGATCAATACCGATGTAATCCAATACAATCTTATTTTTGCACAATAAACAATGGTCAATACCACTTTAGCCAAATAAACTATTAATTTTTGTATCAATATACAAAGGTATAAGGGCATATTCAATAATCTGTCCCTTCTTCTGGGACCTTCCTGTGCTATGTCTATATCTCATTTTTCTCAAGCCCATGCACTCCTACATAGGAGAGGAAGAAGGATACAGAAAAGGAAAAGTAGGAATTCCCTGGGGCTAACCTCCAAAACCCATTAAGACAGGACCATTTATCAGCTTGTAGTCTCTTCCCCTACATAACAGAGTTTTCAGTTATCCTTCAAATAACCAAAAAGAAGAGTGGAGAAACACCCTCCCCACCCTCTGGGCATGGGACGTCGCTCTCTTAAAGTAACTTCCTGCTGATTTGGGTCGTAGTAGACCTGTTTGGGGCCCCAACCCAAATGGGAAAAATGATTAAAAATGTTAGTACACTCCTTTTATGTTCAGTCCTTCTGTTCTCAGCTGTTTAGATGACCTAAGGGGTTTGTAGGCAGAAGCTGATCTTGCAGGTTTCACTGAGGTTCCTGCCGGGGCATTGTGTAGAGCTGAATGGTCCCAGTGACATTGGATTGCTGTGGTGGTTGCAGGCCCCCGATGGAGACAGCTATTGAGGAAGTCTGCCAGGCAGAATCAACTGGGTCACTCGTCCTCCTTGGTGCCTGATTCTGCTCTCTGCTGAGGGTTCCGCTGTCCAGCCGTCCCCGGGCTCCCCTAATGGACACTTCGATTCTCCTGGAACGATAAGAACAGAGACCTGCCCCAATCCCAACCCTAGGACAATTGCTCTCTTTTTTTGGGGGGATGGGGGGGCTAGGTAGTACTTCTCCTGAAGCTAATTTGGCCTTCTGACAACATACAAAGCATTATCTTTCAATCCGGGTTAAAGAAGAAATCATTCTGTCACCTTGGAGCTAAACCAGCTCTAGTGTATATATTTTGAGATCCCAAAGGACAATCTGCCTGCATCGAGAAGGCCTTTTGTAAGTAGCCTCCAAACCTAGGTCCCTCCAAATCCCATGTGTGTGTCTCTGAACTCTAATTATTGGGATAAGGGACCTGTGTTTCCCTTCTGAAGGGATCAAAGATGTGTTCCACCACTCCTGGATCGAAGTCTTTCTCTATTTAGAGTTTGCCCTGCATCAGGCTGACCCTGAGCTCCAGGATCTGCCCGTTTCTGTCTCCAGTGTTCTGGGAGCTGGGACCAAGGGTGTACTCTTCTTGAATGGTGGGACCAACAGTATGCACCCTCACCACCCCGCTCCGTCCGTATGACTCCAGAACACATAAGACCACCAACTCTACGGTGCTCCCCTCCCCCGTCCGTCTCCACTGAAGTCAAAGGCATGGGCCAATACCACAATTCTCTTGTATTTTACCTTAGCTCCACGCCTTCTCTACACCTGGAGATCTGCAAAACCAGGCCGAATGGCTGTATCCTCTGGTCCATTCACAGTGTTTCAGACATGCCCCCTGCCTTTTTTTTTTTATTTAATAAATTTATTTGTGCCGGGTGGTGGTGGCACACGCCTTTAATCCCAGCACTTGGGAGGCAGAGGCAGGAGGATCTTTGCGAGTTCGAGGCCAGCCTGGTCTACAAAGCGAGTCCAGGACAGCCAGAGCTGTTAAACAGAGAAACTCTGTCTCGAAAAACCAAAAAAATAAATAAACAAACAAACAAACAAATAAATAAATAAATAAATTTGTTTGTTGCTTCAGGTTACATCTTTATCATATTGTCCTCTTTTCTCGCTTCCCAGCCCCACCCTCCCATGCTCTACCCCCTGACCCTTCTGTCTTGTTCCTCTGGGGTGGAGTGTCCCTGCCTAACATTCTCTTACCTCAGATCAGGAGTCATATGAGGGCCAAGAGCCTCTTCATTCACCGAGGGCCTACGAGGCAGTACTGCCAGTGAATGGTGTCTCATTGCTACTGGGGGAATACTAAAAAAAAGACCAACAAACACACAAACCCACAAAAACAAAGAAAATCAACAAAAAAAGAGAGGAAAAAGAGAAGGGAAAAGGAAAAAGAAAAAAGAAAAAAAGAAGGAAAAAGAAAAAGATAAAAAAAATTATGTCCTTATTCCTTTTGGTGTGTTGGTTGTAGTGCTGATATCCTGTACGATATGGTTAAAATCCTACTATAAGTGAATAGATGCCATGTGCATCCTTCTGAGACTGGGTTAGCTCACTCAGGATGAGCTCCTCTAGATCCATCCATTTGGTTGCAAATTGCATGATTTCATTGTTTCTGATAGCTGAGTAATATTCCATTGTATAGATATACCACACTTTTTTAATCCATTCTTCAGTTGAGGGACATCTGGGTTGTTTCCAATTTCTAGCTATTACAAATAAGGCTGCTATGAACATAGATGAGGAGACTTCCCTATGTCTCCGTGAGAGGTCCTTTGGGTGTATACCCAGAAGTGGTATGGCTGGGTCCTGAGGCAAGGTTATTCCTACATTTCTAAGATATCGCAAGACTGACCTCCATAGTGGTTGCACAAGCCTGCACTCCCACCAGCAATGGAGTAGGGTTCCCCTTTCTTCACACCCTCGCCAGGATGTGCTATCATTTGAGCTCTTTATCTTAGCCATTCTAACAGGGGTTAGGTGGAATCTCAGGGTCATCTTGAGTTGCATTTCTCTGATGATTAAGGATGTTGAACATTTCTTCAGGTGTCTCTCAGCCCTTAGGGATTCCTCCTTTGTGAATTCTCTATTTAGTTCCATCTCCCATTTTTTGATTGGATTATTTGGTTTCTTGGCATTTAGTTTCTTGAGTTCTTTGTAGATTTTAGATAATAGCCCTCTATCAGATGTGGGGTTGGTGAAGATTTTCTCCCAGTCTGTTGGTTGCCGTTTTGTTCGAATGATAGTGTCCTTTGCTTTACAGAAGCTTTTCAGTTTCATGAGGTCCCATTTATTGATTGTTGATCTCAGGTCCTGAGCTGTTGGTGTTCTGTTCAGGAAGTTGTCACCTGTGCCAATGAGTTCGATGGTTTCTCCTACTTTTTCTTCTACTATCTTTAGTGTGGCTGGCCTTATGTTAAGGTCTTTGATTCACTTGGAATTAAGTTTTGTACAAGGTGATAGGTATGGGTCTAATTTCATTCTTTTGCAAGTGGACATCCAGTTGGACCAGCACATTTGTTGAAGATGCTGTCCTTCTTCCATTGTGCGTTTTTGGCTTCTTTGTCAAAGATTAGTTGGCCATAGGTATGTGGATTCATGTTTGGGTCTTCAATTCGATTCCATTGATCCACTGGTCTGTTTCTATACCAGTACAATGCTGTTTTTATTACTGTTGCTCTGTAGTACAGCTTGAAATCTGGGATGGTGATACCTCCAGATGTTTTTTCATTGGACAGGATTGATTTAGCTATTCTGGGCTTTTTGTTGTTCCATATGAAGTTGAGAATAGCTTTTTCCAGGTCTATAAAGAATTGTGTTGGTATTTTGATAGGAATTGCATTAAATCTATATATTGCTTTTGGTAGGATAGCCATTTTTATTATGTTGATTTTACCTATCCATGAGCATGGGAGATCTTTCCATCTTCTAAAGGCCTCTTTCATTTCTTTCTTCAGGGGCTTGAAGTTCTTGTTATATAGGTCCTTTACATGCTTGGTTAGAGTTACCCCCAGGTATTTTATGTTGTTTGTGGCTATTGTGAAGGGGGTTGTTTCCCTTATTTCTTTCTCGGTATATTTGTTTGTTGTATAAAGAAGGGCTTCTGATTTTTTTGAGTTAATTTTGTATCCAGCCACCTTGCTGAAGTTGTTTATCAGCTGTAAGAGTTCTTTGGTGGAGTTTTTGGGATCGCTTATGTATACTAACATATCATCTGCAAATAGGGATAATTTGACTTCTTCATTTCCAATTTTTATCCCTTTGATCTCCTTTAGTTGTCTTATTGCTCTAGCAAGGACTTCAAGTACTATATTGAAGTGATATGGTGAAAGTGGACATCCTTGTCTTGTCCCTGAGTTTAGAGGAAATGCTTCAAGCTTCTCTCCATTTAATTTGATGTTGGCTACTGGTTTGCTGTATATTGCCTTTATTATTTCTAGGTATGGTCCTTGTATACCCGTTCTCTCCAGAACTTTTAGCATGAAGGGGTGTTGGATTTTGTCAAATGCTTTTTCTGCATCTAGCGAGATTATCATGTGGTTTTTTTCTTTCAGCTTGTTTATGTGGTGAATTACATTGATAGACTTTCGTATATTGAACCATCCCTGCATTCCAGGGATGAAGCCTACTTGATCATGGTGTATGATACTTTTGATGTGTTCTTGAATTCGGTTTGCTAGTATTTTATTAAGTATTTTTGCATCTATGTTCATGAGGGAGATTGGTCTGAAGTTCTCTTTCTTTGTTGGGTCTTTGTGTGGTTTAGGAATCAGAATGACAGTGGCCTCATAGAATGAGTTTGGCAGTGATCTTTCTGTTTCTATGTGGTGGAAGAGTTTGAAAAGTAATGGTGTTAGTTCCTCTTTGAAGGTCCGGTAGAATTCCGTGCTAAAGCCATCTGGCCCTGGGCTTTTTTTGGTTGGGAGATAATTAATGTCTGTTTCTATTTCCTTGGTTGTTATTGGGCTGTTTAAGCTGTTAATCTGATTTTGATTTAGTTTTGGTAGGTGGAATTTATCGAGGAAATTGTCCATTTCGCTTAGGTTTTCAAATTTAGTGGAATATAGATTTTTAAAGTAATGTCCGAATATTTTCTGGATCTCCTCAATGTCTGTTGTCATTTCTCCCTTTTCATTTCTGATTTTGTTGATTTGTGTTCTTTCCTTTGCCTTTTAGTTAATTTGGCTAGGGGTCTGTCTATTTTGTTGATTTTCTCAAAGAACCAACTCTTGGTTTCATTGATTCTTTGTATTGTTCTTTTTGATTCTAAGTTGTTGATTTCAGCCCTAAGTTTGATGATTTCCTGCCTTCTGCTCTTCTTGGGAGTGTTTGTTTCTTTTTTTCCAATTCACCCAGCTTAGCTGTTAGTTCACTAATATGAGCTGTAACAATTTTCTTTTTGAAAGCACTTAGTGCTATGAACTTTCCTTGTAGCACAGCTTTCAATGTAATCCATAGGTTTTGGTATGTTGTGTCTTCATTGTCGTTGGATTTTAAGAAGTCTTTGATTTCCTTCTTTATTTCTTCCCTGACCCAGTGGTCATCCAGTAAGGAGCTGTTCAATTTCCATGTGTGTGTAGGCTTTCTGTTGATTCTTTTGCTCTTGAAGACCAGCTTTATTCCGTGGTGGTCTGGTAAGATACAAGGTGTTATTTCAATTTTCTTGTATCTATTGAGACTATCCTTGTGACCAACTATGTTGTCGATTTTGGAGAAGGTTCCGTGGGATGCTGAGGAAAAGGTGTATTCCTTTGTGTTTGGGTGAAACGTTCTGTAGATATCTGTTAGGTCCATTTGTTTCATGATCTCTGTTAGACTCAATAGTTCTCTGTTTGTCTTCTGTCTTGATGATCTGTCCATTGTTGTGAGTGGGGTGTTGAAGTCTCCCACTACTAATGTGTTGTGATCGACGTGCGCTTTAAGTTTTAGAAGTGTTTCTTTTACGAAAGTAGGTGCCTTTGTATTTGGGGCATAGATGTTCAGTATTGAAATTTCCTCTTGATGAATATTCCCTTTAATGAGTAGTGCCCTTCTTTGTCTTTCTTCATTAACTTCAGTTGGAAGTCTGTTTTGTTTGATATTAGGATGGCTACTCCAGCTTGCTTCCTGGGTCCATTTGCTTGGAAAACCATTTCCCAGCCCTTTACTCTGAGGCAGTGTCTATCTTTCGTAGTTAGATGTGTCTCTTGTATACAGCATAAGGAAGGGTCTTGCTTGCGGATCCACTCTGTAAACGTATGTCTTTTTATTGGGGAGTTGAGTCCATTGATGTTGATGGATATTAGTGACCTGGGGTTGTTATTTCCCATTAGTTTGGTATAGGTGGTGGTCCTGTGCCTCTTTTGGTTTAGTTGCTGAGGGGTTTTCTATTCCCTTTGTTTTCTTGGGTGGAGTTTTCTTCTCTGGGTTGGGATTTTCCTTCTCGGATTTTCTGTAGGGCTTGGTTTGTGGGTAGATATTGTTTAAATTTGATTTTGTCATGGTATATCTTGTTTTCCCCATCTATGTTGATAGAGAGTTTTGCTGGGTAAAGTAGTCTGGCTGGGCACCTATGATCTCTCAGGACTTGTAGTATATCTGACCAGGCCCTTCTAGCTTTTAACGTTTCTGGGGAGAAATCAGGTGTAATTCTGATGGGTCTGCCATTGTATGTGACTTGATCTTTTTCTCCTACAGCTTTTAATATTCTTTCTTTGTTCTGTACATTTGGGGTTTCAATTATTATGTGGCGAGAGGAGTTTCTTTTCTGGTCTAATCTGTTTGGTGTTCTGTAAGCCTCTTGGATTTTTATTGGCATCTCTTTTTTCAGGTTTGGGAAGTTTTCCTCTATGATTTTCTTGAAGATATTTCCTGGACCTTGGAGTCGGGAGTCCTCTCTTTCCTCTATACCTATAATTCTAAGGTTCCATCTTCTCATTGAGTCCCTGATTTCTTGGATGTTGTGGGTGAGAGATTTTTTAGCCTTCTCATTTTCTTTGGATGTTGTACTGATTTCTTCCACTGAATCTTCCATGCCTGAGATCCTGTCTCCCATCTCTTGCATCCTATTGTGGATACTCACATCCGTAGTTCCTGTTCTCTTCCCTTGGTTCTCCACTTCCTCTTTTAACTCTGACTGTGTTTTCTTTATTGTTTCTATTTCTATTTTCATGTCTTGTATGGTTTTGTTCGTTTTGTACATTTCCTTCTCCAGCTTGCTTGTTTTTGTATGAAAATCTTTCATGGCTTTTTCCTTTTCCTGTTCAAGCTCTGTCACCTTGGCTTGGAGCTCTTTAATGGTGTTGTTCCTTGTTTTGATTTGTAGAATTGTGGCTTCTTTGAATTCCTTCATAGATTTAAGTTCTTCTTGCAGGGACTCTATCACTTTCCATAATGCAGAATTGTCAACATTTTCATGTGTTTCTGTTGGTGTGTGGTCATCCGAATTGGATGAGCTAGGATGATTCTGCTTTGTTGGAGTCATATTTCCTTGATTTCTATTTTTTTTTTTACCTTTGGCCATTGGATGTGTTTATCTGTCTGTTTTCTGTGCTTGGAACCACAGTTGATGATTTGGTGCAGGGGACGAGTTACTTGGCTATCTGTCATTGCTTACAGGGGGATTTCAAGGTCACTGTGGTTTTAATCACCTGAGGCACTGTGAGCTGGTGCAGCCTATTCCCAGGTTGTGAGTAATGGACCAGGATTGTTTCACTGCTCCCAATTCAGACTTCCCTATGTTGCACTCTGAGTTATCAGCCTGTAATGGTTCTGATAGTATGGGCCTGTTTGCCCAGGCACAGATTCTGTGGGCTTTGTTTGTGGTCACCGAGGCTGACAGGGTCTGGCTCCTCACCTAATATGTCTGGATTTTCCAGGATACAGCTATGGACCCGATTTCTGGTTTCTCTCTAGGCTTCTCGCCACAGGGCTGGACTCTGTGCCTGATTCCCTTCCTGTCTGCGCCGCCACGGGTCCCGTGGGTACCCCAAGCCCCGGATTCTCCGGCTGCCTGAGTGGACCTCTCATCCCAGCAGCTCAGCCGTGGGTGCATGGATCCCTGGCCTCGCCCACGCCTGTCTCTCTCCCCAGATGACCTGCGGTGGATTCGCGGGGATTTTGCCCTGCCAGCCGTGCTCCCTGCCCAGCTGCACTACCATGAATGCGCGGGATTCAGCCCCTCCCTCCTGCCTTTGTGTTCCCAGTTTCCCGCGCTCTCTCGGAACCTCCCGCCCTCCGCTTCATGAGCGGCTGCAGACCACCCGTTGAGCCCCCTGTTTGTTCCTTGCTAAGCCTTCCACTATCTCGCAAAGTTTTTTAAGTGGGTATAAGTTCAACCTGATGTGTGGGGAGCCCAATAGGCCAGCGATCTATGGCCAAGTGGACCCTGATTCTGCCTGCTGTAAGTTGGGATCGATCTTACCAGGCGCCTCTCCAAATGGGAGTTCCCGAATCCTGGGTTTAGTGGCTGTGAGAGATGGGTGAGAGCCTTGCCCTGGGACTTTTAACAGTCCCTTGGGAGCTGTGAGTGTTCCCGGGGGGGGGGGGTCTAGCCCCTCCGGTTTTTGCACAGTGCCCAATAACTCTGTGTTTTTTATGGCTCTTTTTTCCCCGCGTTCAAAATGCGTCAGTGTAGGTCGCCGCCATCTTGGCCCGCCGCGAATGTAGCACTTATATGCACTCTGTATGTAAATGTCAATAGTTACATGTTGCTCGTGCTAATTAATGACAAAAGACAATTCACACTGAGCAGTGTCAACTGGAAAAGTTGGATTGAAGAGGGTTAAAACTTCTCTTGCCTTATTTGTAATAGCTAGAAACTGGAAACATCCCAGATATCCCTCAAACGAGGAAGGGATAAAAATAACTCTGGAACATCTACACAATCGAATACTATTCCGCCATCAGAAACAACGAAATCATGCAATTTGCAGCCAAATGGATGGAACTAGAGAAGCTCATCCTGAGTGAGCTAACTCAGACTCAGAAGGATGCACATGGCATCTATTCACTTATAATCATATTTTAGCCATATAGAACAGGATATCTATAATACAACCAACACACCAAAGGGAACAGGAACATATAGTTTGTTACCTGTCAATGAGACACTTTGCCCTAGTGGTGCTGCCTTGTAGGACCCCAGTGTATGAGGAGGCTCTTGGCCCTCATATGACTGCTGAACTGGGGTGGTGGACTGTTATGTAGGGAAACCCCACTCCAGAGGAGTGGGATGGCAGGGATAGGGGGTAGAGGGTGGGAGGGAGGGCCTCAGAAGGGGTGGAAAGAGGACACTGTGATGGAGATGTATCCTGAAGTAATAAATAAACATTAAAAAAAAACTTTTGCTGTCCAGGTAGTGGATATTCAGGAATAATGGGATCGTATTTTAGATCATGAAAAGAAAAAGAAAAGAAACAACAGGCAGTTGCTTTAATAGTTGTTAATGGCCGTTGTCAGGCATATAACAGCTATTGGCTGAAGATGAGTCAGGCTGACCATAAAGAGCGTTTGGGCCCTGAGCATGAACAGAAGAGAAAGGGGCCTATAACTGTTCATGAGCTCACCAAAGAGAGTCTGCTAATTAAATATCGGAGTGTTTACCTCCAACAACCATTATGGGAAACTAATGAACTTGTCCAAAGGATGCAAGCAAGTTATCACCTGCTCTGTCAGTCAATAAAACTGAAAAGAAGCAATTTCCATCCCTGTGGGGACCCATGGGTTCATTCAGGAGCCACCAGGTTTTAATTGGCTTCAAAGCAGCCATGCTGGGTGGTAAAGTTTAGCCATCCACCTTTTTGCCACATGAAATTCATTTTTAAATATAAAACATGGTGTGAAGTTGTGCATGCCTCCATGTGTCATTCATTTTATCTAGAATAGGAAGGAAAACCCATTTTGAAATGGCCATAACAGAAACTGGCTGGAAAAAAA
>CAJQZJ010028846.1:0-14444 GCA_907164525.1 Lophiomys imhausi | reverse complement strand
AAAAAAAAAAAAAAAAAACAAAAAACAAAAAACAAAAAAAAGAGAAGTAAGTTGGCCTGCAGACGGCTGGGGTCTCCCACAGAGAAGAAAGCATGAAGCTTTATTTAAGGTGAGACTGCAATAACCAACTTACACTGACGAACCTGCATCTGAGAGATCCAGAAGAAGGACTGCTAAGTGTGTTAAAGAATCTTCAACAAATACTGTGTTCCTGACGACTGAGGACCTGCCCCAGAGACTGTATCATTCTAAAAGGTTATGAAAGTAGTTGTTATGATTATCAATAGGTTTAGTGGATAGGTTAAAGGGGTTGTAGGAATTTATAGGATTAATAGTTAAGAAATTGTTGGTGTTTGTTATAAGTGAATTTAGTAATAAATAAGTGTTAAATAATAATTTAAAAGTTCGGTTACAGAAACTGACTTCAAAGCAATCAGAAAGTTAATGATTCGACTTCTTCCGTTGTTATAGAACGATGACTTTGATAACCCTGTTCTTTGTTTTGAAAGCACAGGAGATACCTATCTGTCATAAACAGTCATTCCAAACTCGATTCCTTTCATGTAGAAATCTAAAGTGATAGCCACATTTTTTTAATAATTTTTTTTAAGATTTATTTATTATGTATACAGTGTTCTGTCTGCAGGTATATCTGCAGGCCAGAAGAGGGCACCAGATTTCATTATGGATGGTTGTGAGCCACCATGTGGTTGCTGGGAATTGAACTCATGACCTCTGGAAGAGCAGCCAGTGCTCTTAACCGCTGAGCCATATCTCCAGCCCGATAGCCACATTTTTAAAGGTTTTCTTTGGGTGGGGTGGAGACGGGGGTCTCTCTGTGTAGTGTTAGCCTTGTCCACAGAAGTTTTTCTGCCTTTAGCTTCTCAAGTACTGGAATTACAGCTGTGTGCCAATATGTCTAGGTGTGTGTGAGTATGTGTGTGTGTGACTGGAAGCCAAACCTAGGACCAAACTCAAGACCTCACAACTGCTAGGCAAGCATTCTTCAACTGAGCTATACCCCAAGCCTAAAAAAGGCATGAGAAATTTCCATATATCCCTTCCCCCTTTACTCAAACTCAAATAACATTTGCCACATATGCTTTATAGGTAGGTATGTGATATATAACTAGACAGATATTTAATGCGTGGACAATATATAGATATATAAATGCTCGATAGATATGGCAGCAGTGCTGGTTCATAAAAGAGTAAGTTTATTTTATTCCTTTAGCCTCCAAATATGTCTACATATTTCTCAAGAATGAGAACAATCACTCACAAAGCCACAATTCAAGCACAACCAAATGTAATGTTAATGTAAAACTATTATCCAATCTATAGTTGACTAATCAGGTTTTGTATGTGTACACGCATGCAAGGAAGCATGCATGCGTGTTTGCGTGTGTTGCTAGGGATTAATCCCAAGGCCTTGTACTTGTTAAGCAAGCCTCTACCAGGCTCCATATTCAAAATTTTCCAAGTAAATCAACAAAACCTTTTCTAGAATCTTTTCCATTCCAGGACCTAGTACAAGAGTACATATGACATTTTCATGGAAAGACACACAAATTGTGTATTGTTCCTGGGGTATGACATCAAAAGTTTCATGAAGTTAGTTTGTCCTATTATTTTATCATTTTGGAAGTTGTTTTTGATTTTTGAAGACAAGGTCTTATTATGAAGTCCAAGCTTATCTCAAACTTAAAGTGATCCTCCTGCCTCAGCCTCCCTGGTACTGAGATGACAGGTATGTACCACCATGCTTAGCTTTTGAGCACTTGATTAAGATTAAGATAATGCCTGTTGTCGGGCGTGGCACACACCTTTAATCCCAGCACTCAGGAGGCAGAGGTAGGTGGATCTCTGTGAGTTCAAGGCCAGTCTGGTGTAGAAATCGAGTCCAGGGCAGCCAGGGCTACACAGAGAAACCCTGTCTTGAAAAACCAAAATTAATTAATTAATTAATAATAAAGATAATGTCTGATTTTCTCCAGGTTTCTGCTAAAATTACTAATTTCCCTTTGCTGTACCATTCGTAGGGACTTGCAGTACCAGGTCTAAGCTGGGAAGACAACTCACTCGGTAAAGTGCTTACTGCACAAACATGACGATCCGAATCTGGATTCTCTCTTTTTTTTTTTTTTTTTTGTTTTGTTTTGGAGATCCACCTGCCTCCGCCTCCCAAGTGCTAGGATTAAAGGAGTGTGCTACCACCGCCCAGCTCTGAATCTGGATTCTCAGCACCCACATAAAAAGCCAGGGGTGGCAGCGCCGGAGATGCAGAAACAAGCGAGTTCTGGAGCTCAATGGTCAAGTAGTCTAGGCAAATCAGTGAGCTCTAGGTTCAGTGAGAGAGCCTATCTCAACAACAATAACAATAATAACATGGAGAGCAGAGAAAGAGGGGGGAGGGAACATAAACATATAAGCAAACCTAGCCCAGTAGCACAGGTCTATATTCTCAACTATTTGGGAGGCTGAAGCAGGACGATTGTAAATTCAAGGTAATCTTCAGTTACTTAGCCAGACTCTCACAAGATTGAAAGGGTAGGAATATGCTGGCAATGTAGTGGTCAAACTCAAGCCTTGATTTCAATTCCTAGCACTTCAAAACAAACAAATAAAAACACACAAGCAATTCACCTGCCATCTCGTGCCAGATTTGGGAGGAGAGCTTTCAAAACTATATAAGTCATTTTTTTTAAAATATGCATTTGCTTACATTTTATTTCTTTAGGTCCTGATTGATATATTTACCTGACATAATTTCTAGTTTATGAGAAAATTACAGTGAACCACTTGGGAAAGAAATAAATAAATGTAATCAACCGTGAACCAACAAGAAGGCTCAGTGGGTAAAGGCATTTGTTGCCAGGTTTGTTAATCTGAGTTAGATTGCCACATGCCACATGGCAGAAAAAGAGATTGCCTCCTGACTGCTGTTCTCTGACCTACAGAAGTGCATATGGGACCACTCCCACCCCCACACACCACACATACACACACAAAATAAAATAAATAAATGTCATTTTTTTTAAATCAGTAAAATTTTAAATCATTGTACTTTTTAATTATGTATTTATTACTTCATGTTCACAAAGTATTTGTAATATTTATTTTCTCTTGGTGTTACTGAATTATTTTATAACAGATATTTAAAATATTTCTTACTTTAATTCATTTATTAAAGTTTAACAGGGGGCTGGGCATGATTGCATACACCTTTAATCCCAGCACTTGGAAGGCAGAGGCAGGCAGATTTCTGTGAGTTTGAGGCCAGCCTGGTCTCATAGTGAGTACCAGAACAGCCAGGGCTATGTAGAGAGACCCTGTCTCACAAAAGAGAGAAAGAGAGAGTATAAGAGGTTTAAAATAGAAAATAATCTTAGCCTTTAATTATAACGTTGTTTTCTCCTTTTTGAAGAGTTCTTATTTTAGAAAACACATGTTTACATCATTATTGTAGATGTGATTTAGAATTCAGGTACCTAGGCCAGGCATAGTGGAACATGCCCTTAATCTTAGCACTCAGGAGACAGAGGTAGTTGGATCTCTGTGAGGTTGAAGACTGGTCTACAGAGCAAGTCCAGGACAGCCAAGGCTATACAGAGAAACCCTGTCTCCAAAAAAAGAAAAGAAAATGAAAAAAATCAGGTGCCTTTAAATTTTCATCAAAAGTTCAAGGCCAGCCTGGTCTACATAGTGAATTTCAGGCCAGCCAGCAATACATAAAGAGACTGTCTCAAAACATCAAAAGAATCTAAAAAATTAAAATAAAATCTACATCAAAGAATATACATTCTTTCCTCTTTTGCTTTCGTCTTGAAGTTGGAAGATTAACTTTTATTTTTAGCACCTAAAATTATGCTATCAAAGTTCTTTCATGCAAAATGAAATTACGGCGTCAATTTTAGTTTAAATGAGAAGAAAAAAGTAGCATGGAGTAGGGAGAGGTAACCCAGCTGGGACGCAGATCAGGAACAAAGGCAAACACTGCAAGCAGGGACAAGCCAAAAAAAAAAAAGGTTTAGCAAACGCTCCCTGGAGCTTGGAGCAGAGGGTGCTGGCTAAGATAACTTTGAAAGCTTCACTGACCCCCTTTAGTTTCATCTTGTCCTCCTTCAGTCTGTCTCCTGTGGACAAAATGGCCATTATGCAATCACGCCCCACTGCCCTCAGAGCAAAAAGATAATGGCTTAAATGGGGCCCTAGAGTCGCTCCCACCCACCTTTCTGACCTCTCACCCTCCACTGGCTGTAGCTCACTGAGCTCAGCAGGCCGCTCTGTTCTATTTGTTTCCACTGTGGGAGAACAAAGCAAGTTCTTCTCCCACCTTCTTGTTGCGTATCTGGGTGGCTACTTTGCCTGCCCGGGGACACTGTGTTCCACACAATCAAGGAGCCCCTGGGGCCCTCCCTGCCTCCTTCAGAGGTCTCCTTGACCTCCCAAGTAAAGCCTTGTCCGATTGCCCACAAACTCCCTTTGTTCACTCGCCCTCCTACTGTTTTATTTTATTTTTTTGAAACTCTGTCTCTGTGACCTTGATCTCCTTAGGGTTGGAACTACAGGAACTGACCACTAGAACAGTCAGTCCACCTTCTTGCCCTGTAATCTCACTTTCCCATGTTGCTTTTCTCCAGGTTCCTTAAAGGGTCCACCACAGAAAAAGCTTCTTTGCTTTGTCTGTACCACCCTATTAGAATGTAAGCCTCCCAGGGCATTTCTTTCTTTTCTTCTTTTTTTTTTTTGTGGCGGGTTGAGACAAGGTTTCTCTGTGTAATAAGCCCTGGCTGTCCTGGACTCACTTTGTAGACCAGGCTGGCCTCGAACTCACAAAGATCCGCCCTGCCTGTGCCTCCCAAGGGCTGGGATTAAAGGCGTGCGCCACCACCTCCCGGAGGCATTTCTTAAAACATTTTGTGTGTGGTGCTGAGGATGGAAGCTGGGGCCTTGCACATGTTACACAAGTGCTGAACACTGAGCTATGTCCTCAACCCCAAGCGGGCGTTTCTGTCACTAGATCCTCATTAACAGAATGTATGGAGGGCTCAGAAGAGACAGCAGGCAGACACACAGACAGAAAGAGACAGAAAGGCAGAGAGGTGGGGACACGGGATAGAATCAGGAACAAACAAGGAGAGGGACTGGACAGAGAGGGGGGAGAGGGGAGCTCATATAAAGTGGAGAGACAGATGAAGTAGCTTCTGTTGACTCTGTGGCCAGGGATTTGCCATTAAGTTAATGAGGCTTCAGGAAGAGCCCTAGCAACCAGCTGAAATTTGCCCAAGGAAAACACTCAAGCTGTGACCACCTACAGTGCTCTCTTTCCGTTCCAGCTCAACCTTTCTTTGCTGCACATGCTGTGCTTGCTTTTTGCTGTGTCCACTTAGTGAAGCTGAATGCTGTTTCCCAGAATTCCCTGCCCTGTAGGGTTCTGGCCTCTGGAAATATCCTGTAGGCAAGTCAGAAGGAAATTCTACACCAACGGCTATAGTTTTTTTTTAAAATTTGAAGCTTAGCTGGGCGATGGTGGCACACGCCTTTAATCCCAGCACTTGGGAGGCAGAGGCAGGTGGATCTTTGCGAGTTCGAGGCCAACCTGGTCTACAAAGTGAGTCCAGGACTGCCAGGGCTACACAGAGAAACCCTGTCTCGAAAAAACAAAAAAAACAAAACAACAAAAAAAAAAAACCCAAAAATTTGAAGCTTAGTTTGAGGCACTGTGGCAGCTCCCACAGTGTCACTGATCTGGTCTCTCATTTATGTGGCCCTGGGTGGCAACTCAGTCCTACAGTCGCTACAGATCCTATTGGAGCAACCTGCATGCACTGTCACACTCTTCAGCAGTTTTCACAGTGATATTAAGGTTGAACTCTTGTTGTTCAGTGGATAACACTCTTGCCTAACATGCATGAGGCTCTGAGTCCAACCTAAGGCACTGCAAAAAAAGAAAGAAGTGCTGGTGGTGGTGGCGCACACCTTTAATCCCAGCACTTGGGAGGCAGAGGCAGGCGGATCTCTGTGAGTTCGAGGCCAGCCTGGCCTACAAAGTGAGTCCAGGACAGCCAGGGCTGTTACACAGAGAAACCCTGTCTCAAAAAACCAAAAAAAAAAGAAGTGGGGAGGAGGATATATCAGAAATTCTCAGGACAAAACCTACCCCCAACCCTAAGTTTTGCCTAACACGATTTTTGTTGTTGTTGTATATTTCAAGACAGGGTTTCTCTATGTATCCCTGGCTGTCCTGGACTCACTTTGTAGACCAGGCTGGCCTTCAACTCACAGAGATCTGCCTCCTGAGTGCTGGGATTAAAGGTTTGCACCATCACGCCCAACCATATTTATATATTTTTACTTATTATGTGTGGACAGATGTGTGGAAATCAGAGGACAACTTGCAGTTGGTTTTATTTTTCTACTATGTGGGTCCCAGAGATTGAACTCAGTTGTCAGGCTTGGCAGCAAGTGCCCTTGCCCACAACGCTATCCTTCCTGCTCTGCCTAAGATAATTCTTGGTGAACTTCAATTCTATCTGGGTAGGGTGCTGCTGTGGAGATTTTTGAGTTAGTATATTGTGTGACATGTTTTGGCCACTTGGCTAAGCACTGATTATGGCATTTGTAACTTGTATTCCACATTGGGTTTAGAATTACAGTAAAAGGTCCTTGCCTTAGGGGGAATTTCAAAACAGGTACTAAGACAGAGGTTGGGGCTTAGCAGGTAAGTGGACTTGAATTCAAACCTCCAGAACTCAAGTGAAAAACATGGGTGGAGCTGGATGTGGTGGTCCATACCCTTGATTCCTGCATTGGAGGGTAGAGGCAAGAAGATCAAGACCAGCCTGGTTTTCATAGCAAGCTCTGGGCTAGCCAGGGCTACATAATGAGACCCTTTCTTTAAAAAAAATGCTGGGCGGTGGTGGCCCACACCTTTATTCCCAACACTTGGGAGGCAGAGGCTGGTGGATCTCTGTGAATTTGAGGCCAGCGACAGGAGCATGTCTGGGGCTTGCCAGGATAGCTTCAGGTTCAATGAGTGACATTGTTCAAGGGAATAAACCAGCCTTCACATTCACATGAAAACACACCCACCCACACACATATTGCATATACCCTCACACACAAAAAGAAATATTTTTTTGTTTGTTTTTCAAAACAGGGTTTCTCTGTTTAACCCTGGCTGTTCTGGACTCATTTTGAAGCTCAGGCTGGCCTCAAACTCCCAGAGATTGGCCTGCCTCTGCCTCCCAAATGCTGGGATCAAATGCAGGCACTACCACGCGTGGCTCCGATACTCTTTTTTTTTGGTCCTCTGTGGGAACCAACCAACCCTCATTATACATAAAAGAATAAAATGGCTGGGCATGGTGGCCCACATCTTTAATCCCAGCCCTTGGGAGGCAGAGCCAGGCGGATCTCTGTTGAGTTCGAGGCCAGCCTGGTCTACAAAACCAGCCCAGGACAGCCAGGGCTTGTTACACAGAGAAACCTTGTCTCGGAAAAAAAAAGAATAAAATGAATTTAAAGAAAAACTAAGAAAACTGTTGCCAACTACACTGTGTGCTAGTTGTTATCAGATGAAACCTAAGTTAGCAGATGTGACACATACGTAAGTGATGACAGTAATGGGCGAAGCATGAACTAGTGCCTGGAACACCTGGGCCTTAAAGCACTGATACAAAATGAGGAAGCAGAGCTCAGAAAAGACAAACCATCTATGTAAGGCTGAGGTCTAATCAGTGACCTATGTGGACACCGAGCAAAAGTATTCTGCCGTAGATCAGAGCTTGTTTGTCAGAAAATTCGACGGATCTGAGGCAGCCTTTCAGCATTCCTTTCCACCCTGAGAACAGGATGTGCTAAAATGTACTTATCCTCGGATCCAAAAATGCTACGTAGCCCCTGAAAAGCCATATTCTGTCCAACAAAAACCCCAACACCAGGCATGAGAAGCCCCCCTTTGAGCTTTTGGTCAAGGATGCCCAAGAGATTCACAAAATATTATAGGTTACTGTTGTTGCCCTTGGCTGCCTCTCAGAACTGAAAGGTAAATTCCTATTGTTGAAGACACCATGCACCTTGGACACAGGGCCAACAGGATATGAGCTGGAGATTACCTGAAAGCCTACTCCCTGAGGACTAGCTTCCATGGTACCAGAAGGCTCCATACAAACTTCCAAGGGAGGAAAGCAACCAACTATCCTACCCAGCTATGATTCCAATGAACCACAACAATCAGAACGGCACAATAACCCTAATGGCACAGTATTGGCACAAATAACTTTGAGGTAACCAACACCTCTCTAACTAGACTTAAGATCCACTCAATATGAGGGAAAAGATGCCTAGCACTGGAAATGTAGCCAACTACTCAGAACTAGTAAAGTCATGGATGTTGGAGGAGAACCTACAGCCAGCACTCTCCTAGATTGGCATACTATTCTCTTTAAAAAAAAAAAAAAAAACATTTATTTCTTTATTTATTATGTATAGAGTATTTGCTCTACATATATGCCCGGGCAGATCTCAATGTAGATGGCTGTAAGCCACCATGTGGTTGCTGGGAATTGAACTCAGGACCTTGGGAAGAACAGCCAGTGATCTTAACCTCTGAGCCACCTCTCCAGCCCAGCATACTATTCTCTATCCTCATACCCACAGATAAATGCATTCTCACCCCTCAACAAAGAAACTTCTCTTTGCACTAGACAGATGCCATTATAGGAAAACACAATGAATCTAAATCCAGAGTTGTGGGGAGTCAGCCTCAACTGATGTATCTACAACACAATTCCTACATCTATAATCAGGGATCATTGCGTGGATTGGGATGGAAAGATTGTAAAAGCCAGAGGAATGGAAATGTGCTGTGACATTGTGTCTCCTAGAAACATCAGAGAAGCTACACCCATGAAGTCTCATCAGCATGGCTGTCTAAACAACATCTGAACAAAGGCAATACCAATGGCCATGCTAACAAGGAAGGGGGAAAAGCCCACGTGACCTCAGTCCTAGACGAAGAACTATAAGCAACTCAGAAATGCTGAAAGTGAAGGAAATAGTCTTCCCCAGGGAAGAGCCCCTCAATTGATAATCCAATACCAAATTATCAGTGCCAAAATAATATAAAGTAACACAGTACAGACTGAGGGTGTTGTATTTATATATTAGAAATAGGATATATATACTCTCACAACAATTAAAAAAACAGGCTGTGAATTTGAAAGACAGCTAGGTGGGGCACATGGGAGTGGTTGGTGGGAGGAAAGGGAAAGGGGTATAAGATGTAATTATAATTTCAAAAAGAATGTAAAATATGCTATATAGGCTAGAATAGCAACTGCTTTTTTTTTTTTTTTGAGACAGGCTATCCTGGACTCGCTTTGTAGACCAGGCTGGCCTCAAACACAGTGATACGGCTGCCTCTGCCTCCCAAGTGCTGGGATGAAATGTGTGCCACCATGCCCGGCGGCAACTGCTTTTTTAAAAAGTCCCCCCCCATATCAGGACTGGAGAGATGGCTCAGTGGTTAAGAGCACTGGCTGTAATTTCAAAGGACCCGGGTTAAAATCCCAGTACCCACTTGGCAGTTCACAGCTGTCTGTAACGGCCCAGTGTGGTGGTGCACACCTTTAATTCAAGCACTTGGGAGGGAGAGGCAGGTGGATCTCTTCGAGTTCAAGGCCAGCCTGGTCTACAAAGTTGATCCAGGACTTCCAGGGCTACACAGACAAACCCTGTCTCAAAAGCAAGAAAAAAGTTCCCATATCAAACATTGGTTTCCTTTTTTAGATTTACTTTATTTTATGTGTCTTTTTTCTGCATGTATAAATATATACAACACATGTGCCTGATGCCCACAAAGAACAGAAGATCCCCTGAAACTTGAGTATGCATGGTCATGAACCACCATGTGGGTGCTATGAAACAAACCTGAGTCCTCTAAAAGAGCAACAAGTATTCTTAAACCCTGCAACACTGCTCAGCCCCTAAGCAGTGGTCTATTATAGATTCCCAGTGCCTCTCATATCTTTATCATAATTGTTTATTTGCAATAAATCTTAGGTATTACTTTTTTGTTTTTTTTTTTTTGAGACAAGGTTTCTCTGTGTAGCCCTAGCTGTCCTGGACTCGCTTTGTACACCATACTGGCCTTGAACTCAGAGATCTGCCTGCCTCTGCCTCCTGAGTGCTGGGATTAAAGGCATGTGCCACCACACCCGGCTAATTAATTTCTAAGGCTAGGGAGAGGGCTCAGTGGATCTTAAAGTGATTGTTACAAGCATGAGAAGCTGAGTTCGAATTTCCAGCACTCACATAAAAAAGCAGGTCATGGTAGCATGCCTGTAATCCCAGAGCTTGGAGGCAGAGCCAGAAAGATCCTGGGAGCCAGCTAGCCTAGCCAATTGATGAGAGACTAGATTCAGTAAAAGGCCATGTCTCAAACATAAGGTGTAGAGCATTAAAAGATGCCCTGTGTCCACATCTGACTTCCACACACCCACACCCATGCACAAATGCTCTCACCTACACACACACACACACACACACACACACACACACACACATTTCCAGGCTGGGTATGATGGCACCTCCCAGCACTAGAGAGATAGAAGCAAGAGGACCAAAAGGTTAACATCATCCTCAGCTACATATGGAATTCAAGGCCAGGCTAGGCTTAGTGAGACTCTGTCTCAAAACCAAAATTTCATTTCCTCAGTTGTATGAAGCACATTTCAAGGGTTTGGTAGTCACATGGCACTAATGGCTGATGTGAGGGCCAATGCAGATGCCAAACTTCCACCCCCATAGAAAAGTCCATTGGACAATGCTACTCCACAGGAATAACAGTTTAACAGCCCCCAAGGTCTTCTTAATTCAAGACACTCCAACATGTAATGCCAACCCTCATTTATTAATGTTTCTGTGCGCCCTCCTGTGGCTGCATTGGAAACCGGACTGCCCATTCTAAGCTCTGTGAAACAAGACACTTTCATAAACGAAATAGCTTGGACATTTTCAAATCTAATCATGAGAAAGAATCGTAACCAATAGCGTGGATGCAGAGTGATCGCTCTGGTGACTACTGAGGAAAATCTGGTTGACCACGAAATCACATTGTCCCTAAATCTCAGTATTTTCTGAACTACCCACATGTGTGAGAATGGCACTCTTCGTTTAAACAAAGGATGATGCCACGTGGCGGTTTAAAATGTAGAATACCAGCGTCCCGCTAGCACAGTCACTGGAGCCTGAAACTTAAAACTGTGAGAGACAGAGAAACAAGAGAGATTACCGGAAGAACATGGCAGGGGCTCTCTCAGTGGGACCTAGCAACAAACGTGCAGGAAGCTGACTCTGTGAGCCAATAGAAGGTTAAACTGAAACTCCACCTCCCACTGGATAAAGGAGACACCTGATTCCGGTGTGCCGGCCACCTGGCCGGTCCCATCACTTCCTTTCACGGCTGGCATCTAAACTCAGTTCTCCAGATATCTGAGCCTGAAAATTTATGTCCCACTTCCTGACTCCCTGTGCAAGGCTGTTCGCATGCTTGCGCAATAAAACATGGAGGCCAGAGGCGCTGGGCAGGGCTTCCTCTGGAACAGTCAGCGCCTGAAAGCTGCTTTAGCCAAGGACGGGCTCCATAGCAAGCTGGTAGTGGGAAGTTAGGGTGCCTGGTGGGGCGTAGGCTACTCTGCCCTAGGTGCCAAATTCGCCAGCGATCCCCTGGTGTTGGTGAGGGTGGAAGGTACCAGCCCTCTTTGTAAAATTTATTTATTTTTTCCTGAATACAATATCAACATACACACAAACTTGAAAACACAGAAATACAAATAAAGAACACCCATAATCCCATCAGCCAAGGAGAATCACATAAGTAATATAACTAAATATAAGACTGCATTACAGCAGGACATGATGGCACTCGCCTTTCAGCCCGACCACTAGGGAGTCAGAGGCAGGCGGGTTCGTGTAAGAGTTCAAAAAGCAAGAGTTCAAAAAGCAAGCATAGTGTACATAGGGAGCCCCAGTCTCAAAGAAAGAAAAAAAAATACAGCACTACATATAGTGATACCTACCTCCACCTCCCAGAAATAGTTTACTCAGTCTTTAAAAGACATGAAGTAATCAATGTACATAGTTGAAAAGCAGCCACCACCCCAGCCTCCCGGGGGACTGGACCCTTGGCTAGGTGTGCATCTTCCAGACTTTCCCAGGCCTTTCCCGAATGCAGGGCATGCTGAGTACATCAGCTGGGTTGAACCAGATGCAAAGCCATCAACTCCATGGAGCACGTGTGTACTGTGCTCAATACATTGTCTCTGTCCAGGAGAAAAGTGCCAAGTCATATCCCTCCTATAACAGCTGCAATCCATCAACTGGGGAGGGGAGAGGTCGCAACGAATGTTTTTGCAAACCCGGTACAAGCTGAACTGCTAACATTCCAGATTTATCTGAGCTCACTACATTCCAGAGAACAGATAATGTTGCAGTTCTTTTTTCCCTATCTCTTCTTTCTTTCTCTCTTATTTTTTAAAAAGCTTACAGAGAGGCCGGACATGGTGGCGCAGGCCTTTAATTCCAGCACTTGGGAGGCAGAGGCAGGCGGATCACTGTGAGTTCGAAGCCAACCTGGTCTACAAAGCGAGTCCAGGACAGCCAGAGCTCTTACACAGAGAAACCCTGTCTCAAAAAACCAAAAAAAAAAAAAAAAAACTTATGGAGGTATATGATTTAAAGGCTGTACAATTCACCCATTTAAAATGTACAAGTTGATGGCTTTTCATTTCTTGGGTTTATTTCCTGTAGTGGTCATATTGAATTTAAAAAGAGAGGTTATTCTTCTGTTTTTGTTTCCTGTAATGAGCATGGGAAGTTTAAAAATAGAGGTCAGGAGCTGGAGAAATAGCTCAGTGGTTAAGAGCACTGGCTGCTCTTCCAAAGGAGCCAGGTTCAAATCCCAGCACTCACATGGCAGCACAAACTTGATTCCAGTTCCAGGATCCAACATCCTCACACAGATATACATGTAGGCAAAACACCAATGCAAATAAAAAATAATAGAGGTCAGTTTTAAAGCTTGTTTTAAAAAATGTATAAATGACTATCTTTTACTATTTATTCATAATGTAATAGAACAAATCCACTCACCTAAAAGACACCAGACCAACCAGGTACATGCTTGTAATCCCAGTACTCTGGAGGCAGTGGCATAAGAACCAGGAGTTCAAATCCATCCTGGACTACATACGGAGGTCCATGTCAGTCTCAACTGTGACAACAAGACCCTATCCTGAAAATACAATACAGGAGACTGGAGAGATGGCTCAGTGGTTAAAAGCTCTGGCTGCTCTTCCAGAGGATGGGGTTTGATTCCTTTTGTAAAACCAACATTGTTTCTCATCTATAACTTCAGTTCCAGTTGGATTTTATGCCAACTTCCAGCCTCCTTGGGTACTTTGTAGGACACTGTATACAGATATACATGCAGACAAAACACATATACAGGAAAATAAAGACTCTAACGAGGCATGGTGGCACACCCTTTTAATCCCAGCACTTTGGAGGCAAAGGCAGGCAGAGCTCTGTGAGTTTGATTCCAGCCTGTTGACATAGCAAGTTCCCGGTCAGCCAGTGTTACATAGATAGACCCTGTCTCAAAAACACAAAAACAGGTCTGGCATTGGTGGCGCACGCCTTTAATCCCAGAGCTTGGGACTATCTGTATGCTGATATCGTACTGCTTGACAACCACAGCTTCACAGCTTTGTACTTGTTGATGTGGGAAGTATAAGCCCTCCAGCTTTGTTCAAGATTGCTTTAGCTTTTCAAATGCTTTTGACTTCCATATGAATTTGAGGATCTACTTGTCACTTCCACAAAGAAGGTGTTTCCAGCTGTGATAGGGATTTGACAGAACATGTAGATCACCAATACTGTTTTTAGGGTGTGTTTTTTTTCTCTGCTTTGGTTTTGCTTGCTTACTTATTATTTTTTAATATCTTTTTATTAGTTGCACGAGGAGTTTATTTTACATTATATTTAGTTACATTTTTAATTACAGGAGGGGTTATGTGCATGTGAGTGGAGTGCCTGCAGAGTCCACAAAAAAGTATGAGATCCACTGGAGGTTGGAGCTGGAGTAACAGACAGTTGTGAGCTAGCCAACCTGGGTGCTGAGAACTGAACTCTGGTCCTCTTCAAGAGGAATGCCTGACAACCACTGAGCAATCCAGCCCAATAATGGGTTTTATTAGGACGTTCCCACAGGTGTACATAATATATTTGATCATATTCACTCCCATTACCTTCTCTCGAGCCTCTCCCACTCCCACTGATATGCCTCTTCCCAACTAGGCCCCCTCTTCTACTAGCATGTCTTTGTTTTTTTTTTTTTTGGTGTTTGTACTGATGAGATTCACAGTGCAGTTGCTCAC
>CAJQZJ010028842.1:3969-18434 GCA_907164525.1 Lophiomys imhausi | reverse complement strand
CTATATAAGAACTTGGGTTTTGAAGTCACTTAATAACTGGTTATGCTCTCGGCACTACACTATTAAATACTGATGGGCTTTGTTTTCACATTTGTCATGTCAAATATAATGGCATATATTTTATTAGGAATTGATGTGAATTATATTGTATATGCTTTATAAGGCTTTTAAAACAATGCTTGACACATAACTGTTTTACTTATTGAGCTGTGGGTAACATGTCACTGTTTTAAAATTTAATGAAATTTTATTCATTTCCTTGTATATTCATCCATTTGTTAAACCCATGCTTCATAGACTGTAAACATGTCCTCTCACAAATAGATTCTATTTGAAGTCTCAAAAAGAATATAAAGATTCCAAGTTTTCAATGTAATATGCCTTTCCTTACTTTGGCAAGGCTACAACAGATGCACTTCACAGAACAGAAGAATCAATCATCAAAACTGACTACCTGACTTTGTTACCTAGAACCACTGCTACTGTCCTCAATTAATTCAGTATTCATAATGCATACCAGCTACATTTGAAACCAAGTCAAGTGGATCTTGATGCATTGAAATTTTAATAATAGACATACTGAGTAAAGCAACATTTACAAATTCAACTATACTACTTTAGACAAACATCATAAAATCATCTCTTAAAGGATTCTATAAAGCAGATTTCTTTTTAAAATGCCTTTTCATATATGTGAGATTTGTTCATATTTCTTGTATTTATGCAAATGAGAGCATGCTTAAATGTCCTCTATACTGAAGTTTTATTAAATATTTATTTAACAATTTACCTTATTTTTTCAAGTGCAGAGTGTTAAATTTTTGCAGCGAATACCATTAAGAACAAATTCATTATATAACTTTGCCTGTGAAGCAAAATATCTAAACCTGTTGATGCAAGGAGTAAGAGCTACAGTATCCATTTGATATACTTTCATCCCTTCTCTAATCATTGACATTAAACAATATGAAGAAAAAATTGTCAAGTTATGGTTACAGTTAAGGCCAGTTATACCTTTCATCACACAGATTTAAAGATGATACTTTGAGGTAGTTATGCTTATTTTGGCAAATGCCATGGAGGTCATATTGGTGTCATTTGGTTAGCATAACCTATATTCCTCATACTTGAACACTTGATAGCAAAAAGTGTATGTTAAGGAAAGATGTTGAAAAACACAGCCATATTTAAGATGTCAAAACACACTTCTGGACGAAAACAATTTAATGAGTAATTTCTAGTACCCACAGAGTCCCTGAGTATGATTTTTATGTATCATTTATACACACTCTCTCTAAATGATTCTCTCTTGGCAAAGTGAATTTGCTTTGAGAATCTTGTCAATGTCCTCCACCAATTGCTTTTCTTACTTTTCATTCTGATATCACCTTTGAATGTTCTGTGCTGTTGTTTATATGGAGTGTAGAAACATATTGAGCTTCTGTTGATGTTTTTTTCTAGTGCAACTGTTTTGAAAAGCTCCCTTGTTATTAATTTAAATAAGAATTTTACAATATGTCAAATGCAATTTTTTCTTTTAATATTCTAATAAAGATGCTTTTGGGAGTAAGCTCTTCTGAGGTGCTATAATTTACACCTGCACAAAAATGCATTTTATTCTAAATAAAGGTGAATAAATTATTTGTGCCATATGTCCCACTCTCCTAGTTTGTTTAATATTTTTCCAAGTGAGCTTTTTGTACTATGTCTCCCTTGCTTTATTGTCACTTAATACAATAACTCAAAAAACAAACAAAAAAAAAAAGCATTTGTTGAGTGCTTAGTTTGTACTAAGGCAAATACTGAGTTTAATCATAGAAAGAAAAAAACATTATAAGCCCCATCTTCTAAAATATTACAGATTACTACAAATCAACTTTGCACCAACTACCAATTATAAGACAAGTTGTTAATTAATAGGGCTACATGGATGAATATGTAACATACTGTGACCATACGTGATGATTGCATGTGACTAAATGTAGAGATCAGAGAAAGAGCTCTTGTTAGTAATAATATTGAAGTTAGAAATAAAAAAAATTGGAATGGTGAGATGATGGGTTATGAGTTGTGCAGCATGTTGATATAATAACATGTAATATTTATAAATAGCAACTATAATGAATGTGAAACCATTAGAATAAAACACAGTCATTGATATTTGAGACATTCTCTAAGGTGTAAGAGCTATTATGTCTCACATTCACTCACACAGTCAGTGGCAGAACTAAAAATATGTCCTTGTGTACATGATCATTCTCAATTCATCAGATTTCTCTCCTTAAAGAAATTAGATCTTGGTTAATCAGAATTATATCAGTGCCTGCAGGAATAGTTGCAAGTTGGCTGGATTAATTTTACATTGATTTTATTGTTTTTTGAGATACATAATTATACATAAGCATTTTACTGTCCAACAGAACAACAGGGTTTCTTATTCTTATCTAATTGAACTTACTGATCAATCTTCTCCATCTCTTCATTCTCCCCCCACTGAGATTGTCCCATTCTATTTTGCATTTCTGAAATTAGCTTTTTTCAGATTCCATATGAGTGTAATTATGCAGGACTTTATTATTCTGTGTCTGTTCCTGACATATTTTGCTTAAAATAATGACCTCCAATTCTGTCTATACTGTCACAAATTATACCATTTCATTCCTTTATATTTTGTCAAAAAGACAGGATTCTATTCATTTTATGTACATTTTAATATGTACTGTATATTCTTGATTCATTTACTGCAATTGGACATTCATTTTGTATCCATGTCTTTGCTATTGAGAATGATACTGAGCTCAACATCGATAAGAATAAATTTCTTTAGTATATTAATTTTATTTAGTGTGAATATGTACTCAGTATTATGAGTAGCTAGAGCATAAAATAAATCTTGTTTTAGTTTTCTGAAGTATGTCAGTTTCAGTAACTAGATCAAGTTGCATATCTAGTAACTCTGTGTAAAAGATCCATTTCTGTTCTTTCTCACAAGCACTTGTTATTATTATTATTTTTGGCACAAAATATTTTTAATGGGTTGAAATGATATCACTTTATGGTCTTTATCTGTATTGATTAATAGTGATATGAGCCATTATTTCTCACATATCCATTGTACAGTTGCATGTAATCTTTTGGGAAGTGTCATCCAAGTCTACTTTCTGTACATCTCCCCAGAATTCTTTAGTGTGTCAAGAACTGTAAACTGGATGCAAACTTCAGTAAATGATGATCACTCAGTTTTATTTTCTGTTAAGAATCATATTTTCTAAAATATTATAACAGTGTTGCTGAACATGCCTAATAATCCTAAAGGTGTTGATTTTAACTGAATATGCTATTTTATTTTACTAATTTTCAACAAACAATTCTGTCTTTTGTAAACTAAAAAAAAACTCTATGTTTCATTTACTTTTGCATCAAAAGTTAAATTGTATTTGTGTTCACTTATAAACCCAAATCTATAATCAAAAGAGTTATATTTATGAGTTTCATTTTCTTGGAGGAGATAAATAGATTTGTCAGTTTTAGGGAGTTTTAATGATTCAAACCATAAATACTGTAAAGATGTAGTAACAGCCTATAGAATATTTTGACAAACCATATTAATGTAGGAAAATAAGCAAACATCAATTTAACAATGAACTTGAGGAATATTATTTCATAAAAAATGAAAAACAGATGGATGTACATATTATTTATAGTAAGTCCATGAAAATGAGACGTGTAACAAGCAGTTATATCAAGGCAGTTAGAATTAGACGATAATAAAATGAAATAGAACTTGGTCGAAAAGACAGGAAAAACTGTTACAGGTGCTACTGAGACCACAGGCTTATTTATCTTTCCATTTGTTTACTCT
Organism: Lophiomys imhausi; assembly: GCA_907164525.1. Classification (NCBI taxonomy): domain Eukaryota; kingdom Metazoa; phylum Chordata; class Mammalia; order Rodentia; family Muridae; genus Lophiomys; species Lophiomys imhausi. The sequence goes on along the minus strand of CAJQZJ010028842.1, from coordinate 14,572 downwards.
GTTTTAGAGAATATAGGATTATCAACTGTAGAAGTAATGAATCAAAGTACTTACCAGTATTTATATTATATTTAATGGGTTGGTGGTGCTAATCCTTAATCTGTCATTATAAATAACCAAACAGATACTGCACAAATTTTAACAAGCCTTAGCCTGGATTGCGTAATCTTAGCCCATCTAAGCTAGATCATTCTATTCCCCAAATATGACTCCATATATACATATGTCACCCGGGCTGTTATTCTCTACATTATGTCAATGTTCCAGGCAACATGTGATGAGGTTCTTTTTTCAAACCCATGGCATGTGTCCTCCTTCCTACTCTGGCTTCTTCTCATCTTCTCGAGGCTTCTTCTGCCCATGAATCTCTCTGCTTCAGAAGCCTGAGCATCTTATTCCTGCCTACTTCAGTCTTTGCTCAGTCTCAGACCTCAGCCTTTATTCAATCAATCAGAGACAATGGTTAGTAAGCAAGGTAATACACTATTATTTGATGCACAACAAGCAGGCTTCTGGGAGCAGGTTAATTAACACTTAAAATGCATTATATCACCCCATCAATCAACAAATATTCCAAATCTGCCCCTTTATTTTCTTGGTTATATTTGTTATTTGAAGATAGAAACCTATATTTAACATGCAACCGATTATAGTCCTTTGACATGCAATTTTCAAGCAGTAATGTATGTTGAATAATCTACTTATCTATTCACCTTAACCAAGTAAATGATATTTTTCAATTTCTTAAAGATGTACTTTGGCTATATCTTAAGTCATAGTACTACAAAATATTAATGCTCAAATATTTCATCTACTTTCAATTTCCACAGAAACTATTCAGTATTAGTTTGCTGTCCATTAAGACTGGTTTTATTTTTATTGTTGGAATACAATATACTTAGAAATTAGGAATAAACAGACCGGGTTTATCTTAGTTAATGATATAGCAATGGACAAAGTGCTGGTTATCTTATTGGTGAAACAAAGATACTAGTACAACGCCCAATGCATTTGTATGTGGATTTGCATTTTTAGGCTAAATGATATGTATATAGTCAAGAACCTTTTTTTCTTCCAGCAAACCTATAGCATAACTAAAGTCAGATACTTTATTTTAGAAATCACAACTCTCCTCTAATTTCAGGTTAAACTGCATTTCAGATCTTGGGTACCATAGGAGTTAAAATAAAGTCCAGTGAGAGTGAAGTAGGTTATTGTACTCAGAAAATCGTCATTAGAAAAGGTGAAATTTGAGTTGGGTCTTTAGAACTGCCTTCAATTCTGGTGGAAGATGAATAATAGGTATAGAATTCTATTGGTCTGTAAAGATAGAAATTCTCAGAATGAGCAAAGGCATAGCAGGAGAAACAAAGATGGTATTCATGAAAATGGGAGTAGCAACCATGTTACAAGAACAGCATGAAATTGTCATCAGGTCTCCTCTCATTTTACCAAGGTCTCATTTTTTTTTCTTTTCAGACAAGTCCCAAAGATGACTGAGTAGTGGGATTGCTTAACACAGAAGAGTTTAAATTTGTTTTCTCCCTTGCTAAGTGATTCTGAAATATAAATGCTAGTACCTAGAGAGTTGAGCTTTCAGCTTACCTTGAGATTCCATACATGAGCCACTAATAATGTCAGAATGCATTAACAGTCTAGACAGGAAAGAAACTCTAAACTTGAACATTCATGAGAGCACCTGAAATACATTGTTAGCTAATATCAAAGGAGTGGCGAGATGGTGTGTAATTTTTCTAGGTATAGTTATTTTATAACTGTTCTAATTTTATAGTAATTATTTAGATATCTAGTACATTGGCACAGCTAATAGAAGATTTTAATATTTATTCTCAATAAATTATAATAAAATAAAGAAAACACAAGTATACTTAATTTTTAAAGTGTGACCTAAATTCTATTTATCCTAGGCCCAGATATTTTCAACAAAAGGAATTATGAGATTCTTACTGAAATGTAGTTTTCTGCTCACTCCCGAAAAAGCTTCTCATATCACAAATGCCTACTCATGTATACTCTACAGTGCCCTATAAAACAAAGTTAAAACCATTCTCTGGTTTAGAAACCCAGAAATGATGATGACTTTATTGCTTAGAAGTAATGTACTATGAATTACAGTGGGTAATTAAAATCAGTGAAGGGTAGTCACTAGAACTCTGGTTAATCTTAATGAGATGATATTCCACTATTATATGGCAAAATCTTTGTGGTGTTCTGAAATATGTTTTCTGAAATATTTGAAAAGAAAAATATCTAATTTTGTTTTAGGACTTGCTTTATGATAGTACAAATGTACAAGAAACAAACTGTTTTCTCATGAAATTTATATTAGAGATAAAGCAAACACATAACCTCCGGACACTTTACAGCTATCTGCTATAAACAAAATATTTTCACTTTTGTCTTATATTGGTCATATATTTCAATTTTCTCCTAATTGTTTTCAATTAATATGAATATACATATATCTGCACTGTAGAAAAGCAAGTGTCTTTCTTTTTACAAAAATCACCTATTTTGTGTATGGATGTTATTAAATGGCTAATGGAATTAGTATCCTGGGAAATTTTCTGTTACTTCTCAGAGATAAAAAGAAAAGGTCGCTATACAGTCTCTCATAGCTGTTGAGAAATGTTCTTCTGTTGTCAGTAAATGATCCAAAACACCCCATACACTATCCAAAGGCTTCAGTTAGATTCTCCATTGCTAACATGGCACAAGAGAATATGGCAGTGAAAAAAGGTAGAGATTGCACTAGTCACTGTTGCCAAGTCTTCTTACTTACATCCTGCCACAACTAGACTATACAGTTTGGAGATACACAATGTGGTGACAGAGTCAGCAGCAAAAGAACTGCAAATTCTTCACTAACTCTGAAAAGCAATGAAAGCAGAATTGAGCAATTTACACCAGATATTTCAGGCTCAAGGACAGAATTTGTCTATTACAGATAAGTTAACTCAGACTAGAAAGAAAAAAAGGAGATCAAATTTCTTTTTATAAGTTTATCTTGGAGAAGGAGAAATTTTCACCAAGTATAATTATATTGATGTACTAGAAAACAAGTTCTAGAAATAAACAATTTTTCATTAATTACTAATCTAATAAAAGTAAACTAATTGAAAAATCTAAACTGTCAATAAAAGATAAGTATGTAGGTGAAATTGGGAAATTTCCTCCTGATATAGGAATGAAAATTATAGGAATATTACTTTATGAGTTGCAAGTATAAAGTCACTAATATATTTGTGTCTCAGTATTATTTTAGGTTAGTCATATTAAATTAATTATGTTTCATGACTAGTGTCAGAGTTATGCTTTATACCGTAGAGCCTATGATAACTGTTTATTTCTCTTTCAAAGCTGGGGATACAGTAGTTAGTGATAACAGAAAGAAGCATAAGATATAAAATTATTGGTTGGTGGTGATATGTCTCAGCCAGTTTAGTCACTTTGTTCTATGCCTGAATACTTAATTTTAGTCTTTGGGACCCACATGGTGGGAAGAACACCAACAATATTTCCTCTGATTTCCACCAACGTGTTTGGCACATGTATTCTTCCACAAATGCACATACACATACATACATATTAAACAAACAAATAAGTAAATAGATACATAAAATAGAGTTATTTTATAAAAAGACACACAATTAAAATTATTAATAAAAGAACCCTAAATTTAAGAGTCAAAACTATATTGTCATGTATAAACCACTAGATGGTGCACTCTGCAACTTTGTTGAATACAATATTTTTCAAACTTTGTAAAATATATCTTATCCATATGTGATATTTTAAAATTGCTTCTTACACTTTTAGAAGTTTTGAACATCATCAATCAAAATTTTAAATGCTGGTGCATATTTTCCTGTTACCAAATTATATGGTTATTTTCTTTTCCTTTGGAAAATTTGCTTTTTTACAAACCTTTCTCACCCACAATTTAGATGTAGACAATTAATTTAGGCATGAATGTTTATTTTGCAGACTTACAACTAAGAGGAAAGATATTCATTTGAATCCTAAATAAATAAATAATTTATTATGAAAATTTGATTCTACCTCTGCATATCACCATTACTGTAGTTAACCATTGATTCTGTGCTTTCTCTATATATTGACTTCACACAGTGCCTCCCAGGCAATCATTTAATTCAGTTACCTTAAGCAATAACTCCTACAGCAGACTGATTACTTATATTTTCATATCACAACATAACAATAATGTTAATAACACATGATTTTATAAATTATATTTACTGATGCTTTGTTGTCATACTTAGTACTGGTCACACATTCCTGTCTTCTTTGCTTCACAACAGTACAGATACATAATGCTGTGTATAACATTTAAAGTGAAATACTTCATAAATTGCAAGAACAATATGGCATGCTACATGTTTCTCTGTGTGCTTTGTCTTTGAAGATTAGAGTTAAATTCACAGCTTAACGATAAAATTGAAGTGATGGAATTACAGTAGTTTCAATGTCTCAGTTCCTGGTGTTTTATAATTTTACTTGATGTAAAATCATTTTACAATGTGTTTTTACTGTGGAATATTGATTGAAATAATTGGAAATAAAGATCACATATGAGTGTTTGAGGGTGTATTATAGTCCATAAAGTATTTTCTTCATAAATATAATTATTGGGAATCAACATATAACTGTACACATTAAATCTGTGGATGCAAAAAGTAATTGCACTATCCTATTGAAACCGAAGTGTGTTTGGATTTTAACTAATAAAAACCACTGTGGAATTTTTCATGTAAGAGTACTCACATTTCAATTATAACTTTACTACATACTTTTTACAGCACAATTCATTTATATTGTCATACCTATGGATCATAATAAAGCTATTCTATCAAATAAAAGTTACTCAAAGTTTATGACTGTACAAAGCCACAGTGATTTCAACCTTCTATAGAATACTGGCATTGATTTAGTGGGCTGAATTTCAAAGAACAATAAGATATTTCTAGACTTCGTACCCTTAAGTTGTCAGAGCAATAAAAACAACACACTTTTACAAGTAATGGCCCAAAGCAGAGAACTAAAATTCTGGATAGTCAAAGCATGAAGAATAATTGATGACTACATTGACAGGGCAACTGTGGACAGGTGGTCAAAACAAGAGGTCTCAGGGTTATACTAAAAGAAATAGAAGGAAGACAAAGCTGGGCTTTTTAAAAAGTCCAACTGTGTATTCTTAATGCAATTTTTAAACAAGATACTTTCAAAACTAATCTCATAGCTTTGTCATACGAAAAAATACGTACATATGTGAACAACACACTGTTTCAATTTTCATTAGGCAGCTCATAGAATATACAGTATATCAGCCAGGCAGTGGTGGCGCACGCCTTTAATCCCAGCACTTGGGAGGCAGAGGCAGGTGGATCTTTGCAAGTTCGAGGCCAGCCTGGCCTACAAAGTGAGTCCAGGACAGCCAGGGCTACACAGAGAAACCCTGTCTCGGAAAAAAAAAAAAAAAAAAAAAAAAACAGTATATCACAGTATTTTATTTACCTGAAAGAATGAACAATATGAGTAACTACCATGCTTGTATCTTTGAAGCACTTACATTTTCCTGTTACTTTTCTGTTGGTGTCATTTGTATTTTGAAACAACTGTCATTTCTTTAATTACATAATAGAAGAGTTAATTTCTTAGCAACTTGATTTCCAGTTAACTTAGAAAACATCTTTGATAAACTATGCTAGTACCTAACCAAATGACATGTTTGAATGACTTTTAGTTTGCTTCTCTTAATTATACTAAACAATTTGTGACAGTTGCTATTAATGGGTCAAAACTTCACATTGAATTTTTAAGCATTACCTAGGTACAATACCTTAAAAAGGGCTAACCTTAATTTTGTATGAATATACAAAGATCAATACTGATGTAGCCAAATATAATATTAATTTTGTATCAATATACAAAGATAGAAGAGCATATCAATAATCTGTCCCTTTTTCTATATCATTCCTATATTATGTCTATATCCCATTTTTGTAAGTCTTTTCCCCCCTACATAGGAGAAAAGGAACATCAGAGAAAAGAAAAAGAGAGAAATCCAAGAGGCTTAAGGTAGATGTTCTAATGTATGGAGAGAAATTGAGGACTGTTCATGCAGCCAGGTGTCTGTCATTTCTTAGTTTTGGAAGCTGCTGGCCCTGCACTTCCTGTATAATAAGATATATTTATCCTTTTCCGGTCTCTGATGTGGTTGAAGACTAGATAGTTATAGTCTCATAGTTAAATTTTAAGTTGTTTGGGAATTAAAAGGATGTTCTAGATCTAAGAAGATGTTTTTGGTTGGTAATGCAAGTTAGGATGGAAAATGAGATAAGTATAGAACTTTAAACTTATGGAGTTAGATAGATAATAGAATATTAATATCAGTTGCCAAATATGTATGGACTGGACATTGGGAATGTATGTTATACCTTATAATTTTCATAATTGTGGCCTAATTGTTCAAAAAAAGAATTATGTGTTCTGGGAGAAGGAAGAGAGGGTGGGAGGGTGGGGCCGAGAGGAGTTGAGGGAGGAGATTATGATGGAGATGTCACTTTCATAATCACATAAATCATAACTTCATTAAGATAACTTGCATTAAAAGATACTAAAAGACTTCATCTTTTCATGAGTTTTTTTCATGGTAGAGTACAAGAACTGTTTTCTAAATTATATGATGTCTACGGAAGATATTTTACTGTATGTTTTAGGAAAGACATTTCAGAAGTGATATTTTTTCCTTTCAAATTGGAAGTCTATATGAATACCACAGAACCACAAGCAATATGATTGTATTTTTATATAGCAATATTATAATCCAAAAATTCTGTGATTTATTGGTGAAAAGATGCCTTTATCATTTATAGAGATATTTGCATGTCAGGTGCAATGAATTTTTGGTATCAGGTCTAAGTCATGATTTCAGGTACAGTATGATTATTATCAATTTTGTATAAGTTTGGAAAGTGGGTATTCTTAATACAAATGTGGCCACTGTAAGTGAAACTAAATATAAATGAGACATGTCGCTTCTTATTCAAAGGTATATTTGCTTACTATAACGTATAGGTACCTCAGTTTTCTCCAGATGAATTTTTTAGTTATCATTATTGCTGAATATAGAAACATTGTTTTTAACTCTAGAGTTTTGATAAGATCTACAGAACAAAACTGTACCACTAAAACCTGTATTTAAATTTAATTTCTTTCAAAAACTGGAAGGAAAAAAAGAATTGGGCATCAACCTTTTTGAAGAATGTGTTTGAATGCCTGTACAGTGGAGTGATGCTCAGAAAGTCAGCTTTGTACTTGCTTGAAATATATCTCTACACTAAAATATTGCGGATATAAAAAGGTCTAGAAATCCGCTTTGAAATAGGCTGGACTTTCACTTTATTTTGTTTACAGTCATATTCTAGAGTGTAGTTTAATACAGATAATATTGGTACAGAAATACAGATAATATTGGTACAGATAGCACAAGCGTTTCTCATTTCTGAAACTCAAACTTATAGCTCCATGTGCTGAAATACTTGTAATTTAAACTCTAACTAGTTGCAGCTATTAATAAGCTAATTTCAATGAGCTGTAACTCAGTGTTTGAACATATGCTTAAAATGGCTTTTCCTTAGCCAAGACTCCTTTGATAGATTTGATAGTACTTTGGTAGATTTGATAGATTGATAGTACTTTGGTACTTTGGAATGTGAAGACTAAAAAAAAAAAAAAAATTGTCTACAGCATGGTTTTACTAAAATAAGGCATGGTAGGCAGTGATCTGAAAAAACAATCCAGATCTCAAATTTTAGGTATTTTCCAAATAAAAATAAGGAACGAGATTAGATACACATACATGGGGAAAAGGTTTTTTTGCTTGTTTGTTTGGTTTTTTGGTTGTCTTTATTTTAACATGGATGAAAATTATCTCTGAGAGTGACATGGAATTGTTTTAATTTATTTTTTATTTCTTCAAGATACGTCTCCATTGCAATCCCCTCCCTACTTTCCCCTCCACTCCCACCCTCTTCCCCCTCGACCCACCCATCTCCTTCCTTTTTTTATAAGTTTAAGGTATATCTTTTTAACTCCAAAAGCACCCCCTTTCAGTCCAACAAATGGCTCTTTCTCTTATAACAATAAATACAGTGCAAAAGAACAGAAATAAATAGGCCACAATTATGAGACATATATGGCTTAGCATATATTCCCAATGTCCAGTCCATACGTATTTGGCACCTGACTTGAACATTCTACTATCTAACCATCTCCAAGAGTTTAAAGTTCTATATACAACTCAGCTTTCATTCTAACCTGCATCACAATTTTAAAAACATCTTCCTAGATCCAGAACACCCTCTTAATTCCTAAACAATTCAAAATTTAGCTATGAGACTCTAGCTATCTATTCTTCAACTACCTCAGAGACCTGAGAGGGATAAATATATCTGATTATACAGGAAGTGGAGGGCCTGAAGCTTCCAAAACTAAGAAATGACATACCAGTGGCTGCCTGGACAGTTCCCATTTTCTCTCCATAAATTACAGCATAAATATTCAGCAGAGTAATGTGGATTTTTATGCATCACATAAGTTTCAAAATAAATCTTATTTTTATATCCTTGACAACTTTTTTAAATTTATGAAAGTAATAGTTGACTTAGCTCTTTCACGTATTTGTCTCATGACTTTTTGCCATTATTTATGTTTTCTAAAATTTTGCCTAATTGCACTCATGTTGCACAGAATGGTTCAACAATAGAAGTGACCCAGCCCTGTATGTAAGATGAAGAAATTATATATATATATATATATATATAAGAAAAATTATATATTCATTTATGTTGATCACAAGCATAGTAGTGGACACCCTTGGCAGAGGCAGGGAAATCTATTATCAGTTTGAGGCCAGCTTTGTCTATATCATGAATTCTGAACTAGCCAAGTTTATATAATGATTGAGACCTAGCATAACAAAGAATTGATTGATCAAAGAAGATGAGCCTAGCAGTCTTTGCAGAGTAATAATAAGGATTCTTGCAATTTTTGCTCATTATGTTGCTATCTATGTGAGTATTTATTATGTTAACTTCATAACAACAGCAATTATCTTATTTGTTTAATATAATATGCCTGACAATCAGGTCTCAAAAGGAAAGTCAATTTCTAAAAATGCCTGAAGAAATATAATAATAATAAGAAAAAGAATGAATTTGAATGATAGCAAGGGGGTTCATGAGAGGGGTTGAAGGAAGGAAAGGGAAGGAAACGGTGATATAAATATATTGTAATTTAAACATTTATTTGCAAGGATAATGAAAGGTGTTGAGAAAAAATAAATATTTGTTTTAAAGCAAAAAACATGTGTAATATGAAAGCTGAATACCTGCCTAGGAAGTTTTATGTTCACTGAAACAGTCAATGAAAGCAGCTATTTATTACATTCAAACTTGTTCTGGTAAAACTTTTGCTAAATAAATCAGAATTTTAAGCCAGTCAGTGCTACAAAGTTTCAATTCCTTACATTGTTGGAGGAAACAAACATAAATACAGTAGCATGACTGCTGAATTTGAATTTTTGTGAAAGATAAATTATGTTCCATTCATTCTAATACTTTGAATTTTACATATAAAGGTAGAAAATATTCCATGATTCAATTCACTCAACAAGACTATAGAGAAAGATTCTGTCTAAAATATCCAATAATAATAATAATAATAATAATAATAATAATAATGATAATAATAATAATAAGAGATTATTACTATAATTTGGTTAACACAGAAAAATACTATTTACTTGAAATTCACATTAAAATATACATTAATGAGGAGGATCCAAGATGGCAGCGGCCTGCATGGATGTATTTTGATTTCGGGGTTAACAGTCACAGGGCGGCGAGTGTTGCAGGATGCTGTACAAACGGCTCAGCCCCTTCTTAATCTCACCCAACTACCCAGGAAACACTGACGGTCCCTGTGCAGGACGCTCCTTCCCACTCTCAGACACTAAGGAAGCCTTTGGACCCGGGAATCGGGATTCCCCCCATCCACCACCAGGAGAGACCCCAGGTAAGTTCCAATCTAATACCCAGCGGGCATTTCAGATACCACGCAGACATAATCCCCACCCTGCTGGGTACCTCTAGGTCTCACACAGACAATCCAGCTATCTGGCAAAAGCTTCTTGTGACCCTTGGAAGTGAGTGCAGCTTGGCTGCAAAGAGCCTTCAGACTGTAGATCCCAACCCACTGCTGTGACGTCACTGGCCAGTTTCCAAGCCATGGGAGCAGCAAGGCTAGTGGGGGTGAAGGGCAGATTTACCCACCACAGGAAACAACCAGAGCTTACTTGTATACAGCTCCACCACCTGGATTAGTTAGGTCTCCACCTAAGAGGTGGGGCTGAATGACTCACCTTATAGGGGTGGAGTAAGGCAACTCGAATCCTACACCAAAGTGCCCCCTTTGGACCCAAGTCCAGAAGACAGCTAAAAAATTCCACATGGCCAGAGGCCCCAGACAAAAAAAAAAAAAAAAAAAAAAAAAAAAAAAA
>CAJQZJ010028840.1:0-16655 GCA_907164525.1 Lophiomys imhausi | reverse complement strand
GACATGTTTGCATGACTAGGAGTTTGTTTTAACTATCCTAGACCGTTTTAGACAGTTGGTATCAAGAGGTCAGAGCTTCACATTTTATTTTTAAGTATCTCTAGGTATGATACCATTGGGAAGCATTACCTTTAAATTTGTATCAATATACAAAGATCTATTCAATTGTGGTTAAATATACTCTTAATTATGTATCAATATACCAAGATCAATGCCTATGTAGCCCAATATAATCTTACCATTACGTCCATATGCAAGGGTCAATACCATTGTGGCCAACTATAATCTTAATTTTGTATCAATATACAAAGATCAATACCGATGTAATCCAATACAATCTTATTTTTGCACAATAAACAATGGTCAATACCACTTTAGCCAAATAAACTACTAATTTTGTATATATATACAAAGGTATAAAGGCATATTCAATAATCTGTCCCTTCTTCTTGGACCTTCCTGTGCTATGTCTATATCTCATTTTTCTCAAGCCCATGCACTCCTACATAGGAGAGGAAGAAGGATACAGAAAAGGAAAAGTAGGAATTCCCTGGGGCTAACCTCCAAAACCCATTAAGACAGGATCATTTATCAGCTTGTAATCTCTTCCCCTACATAACAGAGTTTTCAGTTATCCTTCAAATGACCAAAAAGATGGGCGGAGAAACACCCTCCCCACCCTCTGGGCATGGGACGTCGCTCTCTTAAAGTGACTTCCTGCTGATTTGGGTCGTAGTAGACCTGTTTGGGGCCCCAACCCAAATGGGAAAAATGATTAAAAATGTTAGTACAATCCTTTTATGTTCAGTCCTTCTGTTCTCAGCTGTTTAGATGACCTAAGGGGTTTGTAGGCAGAAGCTGATCTTGCAGGCTTCACTGAGGTTCCGGCTGGGGCATTGTGTAGAGCTGAACGGTCCCAGCGACACTGGATTGCAGTGGTGGTTGCAGGACCCGATGGAGACAGCTATTGAGGAAGTCTGCCAGGCAGAATCAACTGGGTCACTCATCCTCCTTGGTGCCTGATTCTGCTCTCTGCTGAGGATTCCGCTGTCCGCCGTCCCCGGGCTCCCCTAATGGACACTTCGATTCTCCTGGAACGATAAGAACAGAGCCCTGCCCCAATCCCAACCCTGGGACAATTGCCCTCTTTTTTTTGTTTTTTTTCTGGGGGGGGGATGGGGGGGGCTAGGTAGTACTTCTCCTGAAGCAAATTTGGCCTTCTGACAACATACAAAGCGTTATCTTTCAATCCGGGTTAAAGTAGAAATCATTCTGTCACCTTGGAGCTAAACCAGCTCTAGTGTATATATTTTGAGATCCCAAAGGACAATCTGCCTGCATCGAGAAGGCCTTTTGTAAGTAGCCTCCAAACCTAGGTCCCTCCAAATCCCATGTGTGTGTCTCTGAACTCTAATTATTGGGAACAGGGACCTGTGTTTCTCATCTGAAGGGATCAAAGATGTGTTCCACCACTCCTGGATCGAAGTCTTTCTCTATTTAGAGTTTACCCTGCATCAGGCTGACCCTGAGCTCCGGGATCTGCCTCTTTCTGTCTCCAGTGTGCTGGGAGCTGGGAGCAAGGGTGTACTCTTCTTGAATGGTGGGACCAAGAGTATGCACCCTCACCACCCCACTCCGTATGACTCCAGAGTACAAAAGACCACCAACTCTAAGGTGCCCCCCCCATCTCCGCTGAAGTCAAAGGCATGGGCCAATACCACAATTCTCTTGTATTTTACCTTAGCTCCACGTCTTCTCTACACCTGGAGGTCTGCAAATCCAGGCCGAATGGCTGTATCCTCTGTTCCATTCACAGTGTTTCAGCCCTGCCCCCTGCCTTTTTTTTTCTTTTTTTTTTTAGTTAATAAATTTATTTGTTTTTTGCTTCAGGTTACATCCTTATCATATTGTCCTCTTTTCCCTCTTCCCAGCCCCACCCTCCCATGCTCTACCCCCTGACCCTTCCGTCTTGTTCCTCTGGGGTGGAGTGTCCCTGCCTAACAGTCTCTCACCACAGATCAGGAGTCATATGAGGGCCAAGAGCCTCTTCATTCACCGGGGGCCTAAGAGGCAGTACTGCCAGTGACTGGTGTCTCATTGCTACTGGGGGAATACTAAAAAAAAGACCAACAAACACACAAACCCACAAAAACAAAGAATATCAACAAAAAAAGAGAGGAAAAAGAGAAGGGAAAAGGAAAGAGAAAAAAAGAAAAAAAGAAGGAAAAAGAAAAAGATAAAAAAAAAATTATGTCCTTGTTCCTTTTGATGTGTTGGTTGTAGTACAGATATCCTGTACGATATAGTTAAAATCCTACTATAAGTGAATAGATGCCATGTGCATCCTTCTGAGACTGGGTTAGCTCACTCAGGATGAGCTCCTCTAGATCCATCCATTTGGTTGCAAATTGCATGATTTCATTGTTTCTGATAGCTGAGTAATATTCCATTGTATAGATGTACCACAATTTTTTAATCCATTCTTCAGTTGAGGGACATCTGGGTTGTTTCCAATTTCTAGCTATTACAAATAAGGCTGCTATGAACATAGATGAGGAGACTTCCCTATGTCTCCGTGAGAGGTCCTTTGGGTGTATACCCAGAAGTGGTATGGCTGGGTCTTGAGGCAAGGTTATTCCTAGATTTCTAAGATATCGCCAGACAGACCTCCATAGTGGTTGCACAAGCCTGCACTCCCACCAGCAATGGAGTAGGGTACCCCTTTCTCCACACCCTCGCCAGCATGCACTATCATTTGAGCTCTTTATTTTAGCCATTCTAACAGGTGTTAGGTGGAATCTCAGGGTAGTCTTGAGTTGCATTTCTCTGATGATTAAGGATGTTGAACATTTCTTCAAGTGTCTCTCAGCCCTTAGGGATTCCTCCTTTGTGAATTCTCTATTTAGCTCCATCTCCCATTTTTTGATTGGATTATTTGGTTTCTTGGCATTTAGTTTCTTGAGTTCTTTGTAGATTTTAGATAATAGCCCTCTATCAGATGTGGGGTTGGTGAAGATTTTCTCCCAGTCTGTTGGTTGCCGTTTTGTTCGAATGACAGTGTCCTTTGCTTTACAGAAACTTTTCAGTTTCATGAGGTCCCATTTATTGATTGTTGATCTCAGGTCCTGAGCTGTTGGTGTTCTGTTCAGGAAGTTGTCACCTGTGCCAATGAGTTCGAGGGTTTTTCCCACTTTTTCTTCTAGTAGATTTAGGGTGACGGGCCTTATGTTAAGGTCTTTGATCCACTTGGAATTAAGTTTTGTACAAGGTGATAGGTATGGGTCTAATTTCATTCTTTTCCAAGAGGACATCCAGTTGGACCAGCACCATTTGTTGAAGATGCTGTCCTTTTTCCATTGTGCGTTTTTGGCTTCTTTGTCAAAGATTAGTTGGCCATAGGTGTGTGGATCCATGTTTGGGTCTTCAATTCGATTCCATTGATCCACTGGTCTGTTTCTATACCAGTACCATGCTGTTTTTATTACTGTTGCTCTGTAGTACAGCTTGAAGTCTGGGATGGTGATACCTCCAGATGTTTTTTCATTGGACAGGATTGATTTAGCTATTCTGGGCTTTTTGTTGTTCCATATGAAGTTGAGACTAGCTTTTTCCAGGTCTATAAAGAATTGTGTTGGTATTTTGATAGGAATTGCATTAAATCTATATATTGCTTATGGTAGGATAGCCATTTTTATTATGTTGATCTTACCTATCCATGAGCATGGGAGATCTTTCTATCTTCTAAAGGCCTCTTCCATTTCTTTCTTCAGGGGCTTGAAGTTCTTGTTATATAGGTCCTTTACATGCTTGGTTAGAGTTACCCCCAGGTATTTTATGTTGTTTGTGGCTATTGTGAAGGGGGTTGTTTCCCTTATTTCTTTCTCGGTATATTTGTTTGTTGTATAAAGAAGGGCTTCTGATTTTTTTGCGTTAATTTTGTATCCAACAACCTTGCTGAAGTTGTTTATCAGCTGTAAGAGTTCTTTGGTGGAATTTTTGGGGTCGCTTATGTATACTAACATATCATCTGCGAATAGGGATAATTTGACTTCTTCATTTCCAATTTTTATCCCTTTGATCTCCTTTAGTTGTCTTATTGCTCTAGCAAGGACTTCAAGTACTATATTGAAGAGATATGGTGAAAGTGGACATCCTTGTCTTGTCCCTGAGTTTAGAGGAAATGCTTCAAGCTTCTCTCCATTTAATTTGATGTTGGCTACTGGCTTGCTGTATATTGCCTTTATTATTTCTAGGTATGGTCCTTGTATGCCCGTTCTCTCCAGAACTTTTAGCATGAAGGGGTGTTGGATTTTGTCAAATGCTTTTTCTGCATCTAGCGAGATTATCATGTGGTTTTTTTCTTTCATCTTGTTTATGTGGTGAATTACATTGATAGACTTTCGTATATTGAACCATCCCTGCATTCCAGGGATGAAGCCTACTTGGTCATGGTGTATGATACTTTTGATGTGTTCTTGAATTCGGTTTGCTAGTATATTATTAAGTATTTTTGCATCTATGTTCATGAGGGAGATTGGTCTGAAGTTCTCTTTCTTTGTTGGGTCTTTGTGTGGTTTAGGAATCAGAATGACAGTGGCCTCATAGAATGAGTTTGGCAGTGATCTTTCTGTTTCTATGTGGTGGAAGAGTTTGAAAAGTAATGGTGTTAGTTCCTCTTTGAAGGTCCGGTAGAATTCCATGCTAAAGCCATCTGGCCCTGGGCTTTTTTTGGTTGGGAGATTATTAATGACTGTTTCTATTTCCTTAGGTGTTATTGGGCTGTTTAAGCTGTTAATCTGATTTTGATTTAGTTTTGGTAGGTGGAATTTATCGAGGAAATTGTCCATTTCGCTTAGGTTTTCAAATTTAGTGGAATATAGATTTTTAAAGTAATGTCCGAATATTTTCTGGATCTCCTCAATGTCTGTTGTTATTTCTCCCTTTTCATTTCTGATTTTGTTGATTTGTGTTCTTTCCCTTTGCCTTTTGGTTAATTTGGCTAGGGGTCTGTCTATTTTGTTGATTTTCTCAAAGAACCAACTCTTGGTTTCATTGATTCTTTGTATAGTTCTTTTTGATTCTAAGTTGTTGATTTCAGCTCTAAGCTTGATGATTTCCTGTCTTCTGCTCTTTTTGGGAGTGTTTGTTTCTTTTTTTTCCAATTCACCCAGCTTAGCTGTTAGTTCACTAATATGAGCTGTCACAATTTTCTTTTTGAAAGCACTTAGTGCTATGAACTTTCCTCGTAGCACAGCTTTCAATGTATCCCATAGGTTTGGGTATGTTGTGTCTTCATTGTCGTTGGATTTTAAGAAGTCTTTGATTTCCTTCCTTATTTCTTCCCTGACCCAGTGGTCATCCAGTAAGGAGCTGTTCAATTTCCATGTGTGTGTAGGCTTTCTGTTGATTCTTTTACTGTTGAAGACCAGCTTTATTCCGTGGTGGTCTGATAAGATACAAGGTGTTATTTCAATTTTCTTGTATCTACTGAGACTATCTTTGTGACCAATTATGTGGTCGATTTTGGAGAAGGTTCCGTGGGGTGTTGAGAAAAAGGTGTATTCCTTTGTGTTTGGGTGAAACGTTCTGTAGATATCTGTTAGGTCCATTTGGTTCATGATCTCTGTTAGACTCAATATTTCTCTGTTTGTCTTCTGTCTTGATGATCTGTCCTTTGTTGTGAGTGGGGTGTTGAAGTCTCCCACTACTAATGTGTTGTGTTCGACGTGCGCTTTAAGTTTTAGAAGTGTTTCTTTTACGAAAGTAGGTGCCTTTGTATTTGGGGCATAGATGTTCAGTATTGAAATTTCCTCTTGATGAATATTCCCTTTAATGAGTATATAGTGCCCTTCTTTGTCTTTCTTCATTAACTTCAGTTGGAAGTCTGTTTTGTTTGATATTAGGATGGCTACTCCAGCTTGCTTCCTGGGTCCATTTGCTTGGAAAACCTTTTCCCAGCCCTTTACTCTGAGGCAGTGTCTATCTTTTGTAGTTAGATGTGTCTCTTGTATACAGCATAAGGAAGGGTCTTGCTTGCGGCTCCACTCTGTAAACCTATGTCTTTTTATTGGGGAGTTGAGTCCATTGATGTTGATGGATATTAGTGACCTGGGGTTGTTATTTCCCATTAGTTTGGTATAGGTGGTGGTCCTGTTCCTCTTTTGGTTTAGTTGCTGATGGGTTTTCTATTCCCTTTGTTTTCTTGGGTGGAGTTTTCTTCTCTGGGTTGGGATTTTCCTTCTAGGATTTTCTGTAGGGCTGGGTTTGTGGGTAGATATTGTTTAAATTTGATTTTTGTCATGGAATATCTTGTTTTCTCCATCTATGTTGATAGAGTTTTGCTGAGTAAAGTAGTCTGGCTGGGCACCTATGATCTCTCAGGACTTGTAGTATATCTGACCAGGCCCTTCTAGCTTTTAACGTTTCTGGTGGGAAGTCAGGTGTAATTCTGATGGGTCTGCCATTGTATGTGACTTGACCTTTTTCTCTTACAGCTTTTAATATTCTTTCTTTGTTCTGTACATTTGGGGTTTCAATTATTATGTGGCGAGAGGAGTTTCTTTTCTGGTCTAATCTGTTTGGTGTTCTGTATGCCTCTTAGATTTTTATTGGCATCTCTTTTTTCAGGTTTGGGAAGTTTTCCTCTATGATTTTGTTGAAGATATTTCCTGGACCTTGGAGTCGGGAGTCCTCTCTTTCCTCTATACCTATAATTCTTAGGTTCCGTCTTTTCAATGAGTCCCTGATTTCTTGGATGTTGTGGATGAGAGATTTTTTAGCCTTCTCATTTTCTTTGGATGTTGTACTGATTTCTTCCACTGAATCTTCCATGCCTGAGATCCTGTCTTCCATCTCTTGCATCCTATTGTTGATACTCACATCCGTAGTTCCTGTTCTCTTCCCTTGGTTCTCCACTTCCTCTTTTAACTCTGTGTTTTCTTTATTGTTTCTATTTCTATTTTCATGTCTTGTATGGTTTTGTTCGTTTTGTACATTTCCTTCTCCAGCTTGCTTGTTTTTGTATGAAAATCTTTCATGGCTTTTTCCTTTTCCTGTTCAAGCTCTGTCACCTTGGCTTGGAGCTCTTTAATGGTGTTGTTCCTTGTTTTGATTTGTAGAATTGTGGCTTCTTTGAATTCCTTCATAGATTTAAGTTCTTCTTGTAGGGACTCTATCACTTTCCATATTGCAGAATTGTAATGTTTTCATGTGTTTCTGTTGGTGAGTGGTCATCTGAATTGGATGAGCTAAGATGATTCTGCTTTGTTGGAGTCATAATTCCTTGATTTCTATTTTTTTTTTTTGACCTTTCGCCATTGGGTGCATTTAGCTGTCTGTTTTCTGTGCTTGGAACCACAGTCGATGATTTGGTGCAGGGGACGAGTTACTTGGCTATCTGTCGTTGCTTACAGGGTGATTTCAAGGTCACTGTGGTTTTAATCGCCTGAGGCACTGTGAGCTGGTGCAGCCTATTCCCAGGTTGTGAGTAATGGACCAGGATTGTTTTACTGCTCCCGATTCAGACTTTCCTATGTTGCACTCTGAGTTATCAGCCTGTAATGGTTCTGATGGTATGGGCCTGTTTGCCCAGGCACAGATTCTGTGGGCTTTGTTTGTCGTCACGGAGGCTGACAGGGTCTGGCTCCACACCTAATATGTCTGGATTTTCCAGGATACAGCTATGGACCCGATTTCTGGTTTCTCTCTAGGCTTCTCGCCACAGGGCTGGACTGTGTGCCTGATTCCCTTCCTGTCTGCGCCGCCATGGGTCCCATGGGTACCCCAAGCCCCGGATCCTCCGGCTGCCTGAGTGGACCTCTCGTCCCAGCAGCTCAGCCGTGGGTGCATGGATCCCTGGCCCCGCCCATGCCTGTCTCTCTCCCCAGATGACCTGCCGTGGGTTTGGGGGGATTTGGCCCTGCCAGCCGTGCTCCCTCCCCAGCTGCGCTGCCGTAAGTGTGCGGGATTCAGCCCCTCCCTCCCGCCTTTGTGTTCCCAGCTTCCTGCGCTCTCTCGGAACCTCCCGCCCTCCGCTTCACGAGCGGCTGCGGACCACCCGTTGAGCCCCCTGTTTGTTCCTTGCTAAGCCTTCCACTATCTCGCAAAGTTTTTTAAGTGGGTATAAGTTCAACCTGATGTGTGGGGAGCCCAATAGGCCAGCGATCTATGGCCAAGTGGACCCTGATTCTGCCTGCTGTAAGTTGGGATCGATCTTACCAGGCGCCTCTCCAAATGGGAGTTCCCGAATCCCGGGTTTAGTGGCTGTGAGAGATGGGGAGAGCCTTGCCCTGGGACTTTTAACAGTCCCTTGGGAGCTGTGAGTGTTCCCGGGGGGGGGGGTCTAGCCCCTCCGGTTTTTGCACAGTGCCCAATAACTCTGTTTTTTATGGCTCTTTTTTCCCCGGGTTCAAAATGCGTCAGTGTAGGTCGCCGCCATCTTGGCTCGCCTGTTATTTGTTTTTTGAAACAGGGCCAGTCACAATCTGTAGACCAAGCCAGCCTTGAACTCACAGAAATGCTCCTGCCTCAGATTCCCAAGTGCTGGCATTATAGGAAGGAACCATTATACGCAGCTTTAAATTATTGTTCTTCTAAATTTGTTATTAGGCATTTCATCCATATCTACTATGTGTTAGTAGAGTTACGCTTTTTAGGAGACTCAAGTTACTTTTTTGTTTATATTTCTTTCCACATTTTGTGGATTAGGTATTCTCTATTACTTAGGGAGTTAGTAGCATTCTCCTGAAGATCTGTCTTAGGTTGTTGTTATGCAACTGTAGTGTTGCCTTACGGGAGATAGTTGACTGTGCTACAATGACTATAACGTGCTGTAATGGGTACAGTATGTGACCTGGTACAATCAGGAAGACCTAGTGTGTGGGGGGCCATTTGAATTGGGAACTCCTACAGTTCAGGCAGGTATGGTGAAACAATATGGTGGTTTCTACTGGGTAACAGAGATCTCTTCAGGCACTGTTGATGCTAGCTCTGATAGTAGTAAGGGCTTCTGGCACTACTGGCAGCCACAGCAGTAGTAGGGGAGAGAAGGGAGGGGAAAAGGGAGGGGAAAGGGGGGGAGGGGAGAGAATGGGAGGGGAAAGGGGGGAGGGGAGAGAAGGGGAGGGGAAAGGGGGAGGGGAGAGAAGGGGAGGGGAAAGGGGGGAAGGGGAGAGGGAAGGTTCTGAAGCCTTTATCCTCTTGTTAGTGGCATGTCTCCAGATGCTGCACTACAGAGGGCATCACATCCAGTTCTGATAGCAGGATGGTCAGGGGAGAAGTGAAGGAAGAGGGCCAGTGTGATTGTTGTATACTGGATATTTTTGCTCTTCTTCACGGAGGAATGTTGTTGGGAACTCCTTTTCTGAGGTTTTGGATATTCCTCCCTAGGAAAGTTTTCTGTTTTTCCTCAAATACAATTACATACTAGCTACTGCATCAACACTGATTAAGTACTGTTCTGCTGCCAGTAGCAACTGACTGAAGTATTTAGGATCTTCACTATGTTTCTTGGACCATGAATCCTGACTTCCTCATTTGCCAGGCAGTTTCGCCTTGTGTATCAATTTTTGCAAGCTTCAATTTCTTTCATATGTAAAATGGGGATAAATAGTCCCTGCCTCATAAAAAGCAGTAAGTGTGAAGCTGGTATAAGTTTTGACAGTGAATGAAACGGGGCTTCTGAGATGGGTCTAGGTTGGCCAGCATTTTCACTCTACATTTCAGCGTTTGGCATATTAACAATGTGCTCCTGGCTTGCATTTGGGGGTCTCTTTCATCATATTACGAGCAGCTCAGTTAAAACAGTCTGAAACACTCACTTATGACGATAGCCAGTGGCTGAGCTCCACTGAAGCATCCTGGATGCCAAAAGGGACTTTCGAAGTTTAAATCAAGATTCCGTATGAATTATCCGCTGCCACGGAGCACAGATGCCACAAGCTGGCTGCAATGAAGGCTGTCACCTCTTTGACAGGAAGGAAATGAGTCTCTGTGCTCTACTTCACAAAAAATCACCTGGGGATCTTGTTTTTTTAAAGATTTATTTTACTTAATTTATATGAATAATTATGTACCTGCATGAGTTTATGTGTACCACAAGCACACAGAGGTTCTTGGGGTCCACAAGAAGGCACTGGATTCCCAGAGCTGAGGTTAACAGGGAGTTTTGAGCTGTCTGATGTAGCTGCTGGGGACTGAGTTCAGATCCTGGGCAAGAGTAGTAAACCTTCTTAACCACTGAACCAGTTCTCCTAGTCCCCTGGGCAATCTTCTTAAATTGGTTACTCTGACTTAGTATGCAGAGTGGGACCTTGACTGTGCTTTTTTTTTTTTTTTTTTTTGGTTTTTCGAGACAGGGTTTCTCTGTGTAGCCCTGGCTGTCCTGGACTCACTTTGTAGACCAGGCTGGCCTCGAACTCGCAAAGATCCGCCTGCCTCTGCCTCCCAAGTGCTGGGATTAAAGGCGTGCGCCACCACTGCCCGACTCTGCTTTTGTAGAATGTGTTTCCTTCAGCTTTTTCATGGTTTCACTTAAAAGTCTAATGATAAACACATTGAAACTGTTCCTCAAAACTCCAAGACAGAGAAAACCAGAGGCATGTTTGCAAAAATTATTTATTTATATTTTAAGCCCACCTTAAGATCTTTCTGGGATAGAATGGCTCCAATGAAATTTACAAACCTGATATAAACATATTCACATTAATCTTTATCTGAACACAATTCTGGAGATGGGCTCGAGATGAACTCAACTTTTCTTTCATAAGATATTCCTTTCAATCATGCTGGGAAAATGTTCTCACAATGAGAATAAACTTACCTTGTATCACCCAGAACAATAACAACAAGAAGGAACTTTAATTTGCTATTAAATAGCTGTCCAGATGCCAGAAACCAAGTCTTCACCGTGCTGAGATACTCAAATAGAGACAGCCCTATCTACTACTGACTTCCAGTGTGGGTGCGTTGGCTCGTAGGCTTTGCTTAGTGACTCAGTGGGATGCAGTACAGCTCCCATACTTCACTTAGAATAACATTTGGTTACCACTGTCCTCCAGAGCACTCAGACTTTCCATGACTGGGAACACCTTTAAAGGATGCTGACAACAGCAGTGTGTTCTCTTTTTCTTCACGCAGCAAAGTAAAAAGAGAAATCACAAATTCATTTTCCACATGTTAAAAAAAAGTTTCCTAAGAAGCCTTAGTTAATTTCTTTAAAAAAAAAAAGTTGCTTAAAATCATATGTGGCCTGGATATTGGTTTATAACTGGGAAGATGTCTTCCTGTACCTCAGAAGTCTATGACTTCATGATGTATTTATATAAAACATGCTGATGGCCAAGTACACAAATAGCTTCAAGGAGGGATTCACATTTAAAATGGCTGAGCTGGAATTAGAGTTTTAAAAAAACAAATGGAAACACTGCAGTTCTCTAAGCCACACCTGCCACTTCCCTCCCTTCACACATTTACTTTAAGAGTAAAGACCTTTAGGTAAAACAAATCCTTTCTCCTCTTAGGGGAAAATGAAGAGTAGGGCCTTTAAAAAGTAGAAGAAACAAACAGGGCAGTGGAGGTCTTCCCAGCGAGTGCTCCAGCACTGCCTCACAGTCTAAAACCAGTACTTAAGAAAAGTAGCAGCCAGGCGTGGTGGCGCACGCCTTTAAACCCCAGAACTCTGGAGGCAGAGGTAGGAAGAAGATCTCTGGGTTTGAGGCCAGCCTGGTCTTCAGAGTAAGTTTCAGGACAGCCAAGGCTACACAGAAACACTCTATCTTGAAAACAAAGCAAAACAAAAATAAACAATAGAAGAAAGAAAGAAAAGTAGCTAAATGACCATAAAACATGTAACTTGTGATTTTGGAGAGAGCAACCAAAAAGTTTGAGAATCGAATCTACACATCATGCTAGGATTTTCCATTCGATGCCTTTAAAGCTTTAAGCTGTAGTCTACATGGCCACTTAAACTCCCCCTCAAAACGGCTTCTCAAAAATAAACTGCTGTGCAAATGTATAAATTTAAGATATCTGAGGATATTTCTCATATTTCTCTTCCCTCCTATGTAATAAGTAGGGTCAGGCAAGAAATTAACACTCTATACTAGAGTAGCATTTTGATTCTGGGTGAGACAATTCCAAGGGTACTCTGAAACATTTCAAAAAATCCTATTTACAGTCATTGTACAAGATTTTATGTACACATAAATACAAATTTATAAGAAATACTAACCTACACTTTTCATAATATAAAAAAATTAAAAAGCACACCATCATGGCCCCATGCCAAGCCAACTGTTGGAGAAATATGCTTGCTGTTCGGTTCTAGCGCCCCTAACCCTGAGAGCTTGTAGCCTCTCATATGAGTACTTCATACAGGCTTAGTTTACCTCTGATTTTGGCCTAGGCCTGGCACAATTTTAAGTAAAAAGGTTTTCTGCTAAAGCTAGAGCCATACACGAAGTTGAGAAGAAAGATTTAGAGGAGGCATAATACCAGATGTCAAATATTTAGATGTATAATTATAGAGAAGGGTTAAGTCTTTTCCCAGTGGGAAATCAGAACTTTCTGATAATAACAGTAGTACAAAACCAGTGTGATCTACTGGACCACAGATAGTGTGCCATGTCAGAGCCCCTGGAGAGGGGTCCTCCTGGGCTGGGAGGACCAGATAGTCAGGCCCTAAAGAATCCCAGGGAGTCATAATGGAAATGGATTGAGATTTCCTCACATCATGTGTCTTCTCAGCCTGTTTCACTTCTCTTGTGTTCCTGCCCATGAACAATGGTTTCCTTCTCTCTTGTACCTCTTATAAAGTGAAACTCTCTAATTTCTCTCCCTCACCTCTGATGGCATGTCGATGTTCTCCACAGTATGAAATTCCCAAGTTCAGATATGAGGTATCAAAAGGTCAGAAGCATGGAAGTCTTGACCTGTATTAAGCAAACAGTAAAAACTCTTCTATACGTAGGCGAGGTTCTCTAAGGTCAAGGCCTTTTTAGATAATTAAGTGCACTAAAATATAGAAATAAAAATTCTATGGCTGTCAGTATATAAGACAAATAAGGTCAGGTGGTTCAAACATCTCCAGTTCTTAGAGAGGCTGGACAGTAAGTACTTCAGGAAGACAGTTTAAAAATTGTTCCCTGAGCTCTTGATGCAAACTCAAAGGTATGTCCATGAACTCCAAGGCTTGGGGAGAGGAAACTATCTCCACCATGATCAATGTGTGGATCTTCTAAGAGTGGCTTTTACTCCAAAGTGGTCTGTTCAGTGGTATCTCTGTAGTTCAATAATGTTAAAAATGCAGTTTTATCCATTTTGTAGCAGACAATGTCCCAAACAAAAGTTTTAAGAGGAGGGAAAGGGGCTAAATAAAGAAAGTAAACTTTTATCCTTAGTTAAGAGTGCAGTTGAGTAAGTTAGTTCTGAATCTATTATATAGCAAGATGAGCAAGAACTGATATCAGAAGTCAGAGGTTTGCAGAACTTAGACTTTTCTGATCTCAGTGGCTAGCCACTTGGCAAGCCTTCTCTACCGAACTACAGTCAGCCAGTTAATTCAAAGAGACAAAACTACGATAAGCAGAATGATTTCAGTACTTAAATGCTTTCAAAAATAAAGATTATACTAATATAAAACCACTCTAGTTAGATATCAAATTTAAAAGGACTCTGGATTGATTTCAACACAGATAATAGCAATTAAAAACTGGGATTTTAAAGTTCTTATGATATTTTCAGTCTTGGTAGCTATCCAGAACATAATTTAAAAGTTTAATCCTTGCGAGTATTTTAAATAGTGAAATAAGTGATTTGTGGAATTCCTGTAAAACATCCATTCGGACACTCCAATTCCATTGCTGGCTGATTTCAGGTAGGCTCGATTTTAAGCCACTGAAAGTTTTTTTAGTTACAGGGTTCAGAGAACCTATTGAAATGTTGATGAATTTCAGTAAAGTGCACAGATGCACGTGCCTCCTTTGGTATGACTATGACCTCAAGGGAGGGGTAGAAGTCAGTGGTGCTGGTGCCAGGTTCCTGACAATGGTGCTGAGGCTGGCGATCTTCTCTTCTAGGAGGTAATTTCTCTTCTCTGCTGTTTTCTGTCGCTGTTCAGTCATTTCCAGAGCTTTCAACAACTGTGCATTCTCAACGTACAAATCCTTCACCATGGCATCTGTCTTTGTATTCTTGCAGAGCTAGGGCAGAACAAGGAACATCTTGATTCCATTTGTGTTAACTACTCCCAAATTTAAGGGATAACACAGAGGAAATTACTTAGTAGTGGCAAATCATTTCTGCTAGCTGTACACTTTGTATTAGTAACTTTACCAGTGTAATATACAAAGAAAAATGTGGATTTGTTCAGTTTGTATTCCCAAATACCAAATCTGATGCAATAGCCATATAACAAAATACAGAGTAGATTGTTTTTCCAGGGCTCTAAAACGAATTTTTCCCACCTAAATAGGTGCTATTCCTTTAATCATTTCCTAAAAATACCAAAAACGCTTGTACAACACAGCATTTTTAGACGTCAACTATGTTAATGTCCACGCTTAACAAGATGTTTTTCACCATTCAAAACTACAACCTGTAGTATTCATAAATTCAACAGGGTATTTCAACACTTAGTTCAAGAATTATTTTGGCAATTTCTCTCCTTAACCCCATTTTCCTCTCTCTTTTTTTTCTTCTATCAACCCCCTCCCCCAAAGGTCTATCCTCTCTGCTGCTTAGAATCTGTAGTCTACACTGAGAGGGCGGACTTGCTAACCAACCTTGGGCACTTTAATTCTTGCTCCTGCTAATGCCTTTGATCTTCATTCCCATATCTTATACTCATCATTTTAAAGCAAATATCAAAAGAACGAGTGGCTCAGAATGGCCAATTTACTAGCATTTCCAGGGTCATAATGAGTTAGATGGGTAACAGGTACAGTACGTCTCAGCACTTATTTCTGACAGAAATGTTGTCACTCTCCAGTTCTTTCCTACCCCCCTTTAATTAAGACATTTCGATGACCCTTCATTGGTTATAGGACAAAATTCAAGTTACGAGGCATAGAAATAAATGCTTGGTTGTCTTCTCTCCTTTCTAGTCTCTTCTCCCCGGGGCAGTATGAACTGGCAGTGGCTTGCATTTACAGAGGCTCACACCCCACACGTGTTTTCCCCACTCTGTGAAGTTACTGCAGCCTAGACTGTCTTCCCTACATTTCTCTACCCAGCCCTCAAGACTTGGTCTAAGAGGCCTTCAGGAAGCTCTTTTTAGGGTTCTAGATCAGATCGAGCATCTCCTGTGTATCCCAATACTGAAAATGGAGTTAGCGCTTGTTTATTTTTAAAGCTGCCATCTGGAGAAATGCTAGAAAACCTTTGCCTCTACGTGTGCTAGAATTTACACTTCACACACCCAGGGCTTCATTTTGTTCACAGCTGCACCTCTAGAGCTCTAAACAGGATCTGACACATTGCACACAAAGTACTGCCTGGACAGACGCTCACTCACGGGGGTTTCTCCTACGCTCTCCTCTGTTTAAGATACAGAGCAAAGGAGAGTTTCTGTATGCATTTGCATTCAGACCTCTCTCCTGGGATTGCTGTTCTTAGGTTTTATGTATCTACAAAACCAGGGTTGGTAAATTTTGTACCCAACCAGTTTGTCTCAATCTCAGTTTTCTGAGAGGCTGGCACACTCGCCTAGGGGGTACACACGCAAGTAGTTTCTAAACAGTGTGGCCATGTCTATAGTTAGCAAGTGAAAAAATCAAGTTGTTTAATGGTCTAGAATCTGGAGTTCAGACCCCATTCAAAGCATATTCTTTTTGGAGCCTGGTGATAACAATAAAGGACTTAAAATATTTATTTGTTTACTTGTTTGTTTATGGGTGTGTGTGTGTGTGTATAGATCAGAGGACAACTTACGGGAATTGGTTCTCTCACTCTACCATGTGGGTTCCAGGTATTGAACTCAGGTTGTCAGGCTTGGTAACACACAGCTTTATCTACCAAGTCATTTTCAGCCAAAGGTACTTTTTGAGGTTGCCATAAGCTACTGGGAACAGGAAAATCAATGTTTCATTTATTACCCAAGTTTTAAAAGTGAATATATCATTTTCTATTTATTTAGAGATGTATATTTGTATCTTGGATAAAAATATCTGTAAGTATTTGGTTTGAGCCACTGACCTTCATTAGGAACATTTCGGATAGGAGCCTCTGTTAGCAAATATACATTTATAAAGTTGTGGGCAAAAAGACGTCATAGGAATTTTGGAAAAAAATGTAGAATGCAGACGTCATAGGAATTTTGGAAAAAAAAGGAGAATGCAGAATTCATGTTTTGGGGCTTATACAAAAGTGATTCTTAAGTTCTGTAGACATTTCCAGGAGAATTACCTTTTATTAGCAACACAAATTAACAGCAACAGGAGGATGCAAATTCTGAGTTAAGACTGGAATGTTGACGCTGAGAGACAGCTCAGCCAATAAAGTGCACGCCTTCCTACCAGGGACCTGACTTTCACTCCTAGTGTCCACATAAAAAGCTGGGTACAGTGAGTGCTGCACACTGATCCCTGTGCTGAGGAGCAGACAGGCCAAGACTAATCAGAGGGACCCAGGTCCTCTCAAAGAACAAGGTGGCTAGCTCC
>CAJQZJ010028839.1:0-14338 GCA_907164525.1 Lophiomys imhausi | reverse complement strand
TCTTTAATGGTATTGTTCATTGTTTTGGCTTGTAAAATTGTGGCTTCTTTGAATACCTTCATAGATTTAAGTTCTTCTTGAAGGGACTCTATCACTTTCCATAATGCAGAACTGTCATCGTTATCGTTTTCATGTGTTACTGTTGGTGTGAGGTCATCCGAATTGGATGAGCTAGGATAATTCTGATTTGTTGGAGTCATATTTCCTTGATTTCTATTTTTTCTTGGACCTTTGGCCATGTGTGTGTGTTTAGCTGTCTGTTCTTGTCGTTTTCTGTGTTTGGATCCACAGGGGATGCTTTGGTGAAGGAGTCAAATTGCTTGGCTATCTGTCCTTGCTTACAGGGTGATCTCAGCGTCACTGTGGTTTTAATAGCCTGAATCGTTGTGAGCTGGTGCAGCCTATTCCCAGGTAGTGAGTAATGGTCCGGGATTGTTTCACTGCTCCCAGTTCAGACTTCTCTATTTTGCACACTGAGTGATCAGCCTTGAATGGTTCTAATGGTATGGACCTGTTTCCCCAGGCACAGATTTTGTGGGCTTTGTTTGTTGTCACGGAGGCTGAGAGGGCCCGGCTCCACACCTAATGTGTCTGGGTTTACCCGAATACAGCTATGGTCCCCTGGCTTCTGGTTACCCACTAGGCTTCTCCACCACAGGCTTGGCCGCTTCCCTCCCTATCTGCTCCGCCTTGGGTGGGCGGAGCTTCGGCCCCTCCTGCCCTCTGGACCGGACTCCCGCCCTAGCTGCTTTGCAGTGGGTGGGCAGAGCTTCGGCTCCTCCCGCCGTCAGAGCCGGCCTCCCGCCCTAGCTGCTTTGTCGTGGTTGGGCAGAGCTTCGGCCCCTCCTGCCAGCGTCCACTTCCCTCCCCAACTGCTCTGCCTGCCCACCTTCCGCTCTGGCTGGAGCGGCTGCGGATCTCCTGCTGAGTGCCCTTTTTCTACGTCTGGAAAAAACAAACAAACAAAAAAACCACAAGACTTCAACTATTCTGCAAAATTTCCTAAATAGTTATAAGGTCTTCCTGAGGTATGGGAAGCCCAGTTGGCTAGTGGGCGATCGCCATGTGGCCTTTGATTCTGCCTGCTGTGTGTTGGGAATCTATCTTACCAGGCGCCTCTCCAAATGGGAGTTCCTGAATCCCGGATTTAGTGGCTTCAGTGTCTGCGAGAGATGGGGGAGAGCCTTGCCCTGGGACTTTTAACAGTCCCTTGGGAGCTGTGCGTGTTCCCGGAGGGGCCAGACCCTCCGGTTTTTGCACAGTGTCCCACAACTCTGTGTTTTCTATGGCTCTTCTCTCCCACATTCAAAATGCGTCCGTGCAGTTCACCGCCATCTTCTCATGCCTCTTTTTTTTTTTTTTTTTTTCTGAGGCAGGATTTTCTCTGTGTATCCTTGTCCTGGACTCGCTTTGCACCAGGCTAGGCTTGAACTCACAGAGATTAGCTTGCTTCTGCCTCCAAAGTTATGTGATTAAAGTTGTGCACCTTCATGCCCAGATATTAACATATCTGTTTTAGGGGCAAAATGCCTCTTGAAACCACTTCTCCAGTGGGAGCCCCACAACTACTGAGACTGGCATGTGACCCTTTTCTCTTTACATTAATTTAAGATTATGTGTATTTATTCATTAGATCAATAAGGAGATTATTAAACTTAACATCAAGAAAAAATGTGTCATTTTTAAATTCTAGACTGTCTTTAGTAAGCAGCTTTATCTCCTCAGCAGAGTTCCCGTCCTGCCTTCATTGTTTAAACCAGGCTGTTCTAGAATCCAGAGATCTGCCTGTTTCTTCCTCTAGTGTGATGGGATTAAGGGATTAAGGGCGTGTGCTAGTACCACCCTGCTCAAATGCTTTACTAAAATCCCAGATTTTAGTAACACTTTAACCCTGAGAGTAACTTTGAACTGCAGTGACATTTCGAAATCTGCCCAAAATCTTCAAAAATCTCTTATGTATTAGCAATGCCAAACCAGAAAAATATCCTTTCTACCTCCCAATATAGGAAAATCAAAGACTTCTAAATAAAAATCAAGCAAAGAAACATTCCAAAAACCTTGGCATGTCTAACCATGCCATCCCATGCTGCAATTAAAGCTTTGTTCATATTCCTTAGAGTCTAGTTTTGGCTGCATTTCATTGGCGGCCCTATACCACAAACTCCTGACAGGCACCTAGTACCCAGGGAGCTCTTAGCTCCAGCTGCCATAAAATTTCTATTATTTATCAGGAAAGGCATCCCTCTTTCCTTCATTATCATTGTTGGCAATTTAGCATTCCATCTGTAAATTCTTTCCTTCAAGACTATCCTAGTCTGAACTTTCTCAAAAACGATACACAGAACCACAATTGTCAGGGTAAAAATCATTTGCATGCTAAGAGGAACAAACTCAATTGGAATCCAAATGTATTGATGCATTATGAATTCCTCCATTTTTAATCTAGGTGGTTAATTCTGCTCTCAGGCTCTGTTTAGAAGGCTGCCAGTTTTTTAGTACATAAGGAGAGCTAAGTTTTCCACCTTTGCTGCAAGGCAACAGCTTTTGTTAAGTTAGCCACACTTTTGAAATGCATTTGGGTTCAGTTCCCCACTCTTTGGCTAGGAAACTGACTTTCACCCAGGCCTTCTGAGGTTGTAAGCATGGATTCTAATTGCCATAGTTGGGCACCATATATAAAGAAAACATAACTAAATTACGTTGGGTTGGGTGTTTGTAGAAATAATCAATTAAATTGTTTACCAGTATTTAGATTATTGTCAATTTGTTCCACAGCAGTTAATTCTTATCCAGACATTATAAATGAGCACACACAGACACCACATGGATTTTATCAAACCTAGGCCTGAGTTGAGGAATCCTAGCCCATCTAAGCTAGCTCTCAATTCTATTACCCAAATATGACCCCATATATACATATATCCCCTTGGACTGCATTCTCCACAGTATGCCGATGTTCTTGGCCATGTGGAATGAGGTTCTTTTTTCTAACCCATGGTGTGTGTCTCCTTCTTCCTGCTCCTGGCTGGAATGTCTGAATCCTCTGTTTAAAGCACAGGCTTCCTCCTCTAATCTCAGGAAGTCCCACCTTTCTCTGTCTTTGCCCAATCTCAGGCCTCGGCATTTATTTAACCAGTCAGAGTCAATGTAAGTAAACAGACAGCAAACAGGACCAATTAACATTTAGAATGCTTAACACTACCCCAACACTAGTACAAAGAGATGGGTGATTTTATCAATCACCAGTGAGGTCATGAAATTATCATTAACATAAAAATACATACTCTAATTACATGAAATTGGCTTGATTCAAAAAATCTGGTAAGATTAAAAATAAAATATTCCAAGGAAATGTAAAACTGTTAATTTTTCTTTAACTATAATAAAACCAATTCTGATTTATAATAAAAAATATTAATGGCTAATTTTTGTGTACAGATATAAAAAAAGATGAATTGTTTTCTCAGCAGTATGAATTAAACAAAATTCCTCATATATTGTAGGTAAGCTCTATACCACTGAGCTGTTTGTAAAAATATGAACATACATGTAAATACTTAATATTTTATAATATTAATACAAAAGACAAGTGTTTTCAATATTTACAATAAATTAATGTAAGAAATAATTTACCAGAATTAAAATTTTTACATTTTTATGATGTTACAAATATTTATATATATTACACTCAGATGGTCACATACACACACACATACATTTGCATACTAACTATTCATAGAAAAGTTATATTACATCAACATAAAGTTATCGTACAAAATGATTTTGTGATTTAGAAAACATTATATGGAGCTGGGCTTGGTGGCCCCTGCCTTTAATCGCAGCACTAGGGAGGCAGAGGCACGTGAATCTCTGTGAGTTTGTGGCCCAACAAAGTGAGTCCAAGACAGCCAGAACTATATTACTCAGAGAAACCCTATCTCAAAAAAAAAAACCAAAAAAAGGAAAAAGAAAACCTCATATGAAAATATAACAGCTTGATATATAAAATGATTTAAGCTAAAAGACTTTGAGAAATAGCAGATGCAGAAGGGACTTTACTGACCTTCGTTCTTCTCAAGAATCAAACCATGAGACCCATATGTGACAAACATTATCCTTTATCTTTATGTCCACAATAGAAGAACATCTTCTGTTATCTCCTCCTAATACATATAGGAATGCCAAAGGGGAATTTCATTTCTTTCTTTTTTTACTTTCTTTTTTTCTTTCATCCTTTCATTTTTGTCTCATGCATATACAAACTCAATAATTTTTTGAAAACATTTAGATTTTTTATTTTTATATGTTTATATATTACTTCAATTTACATCTCCATCACATAGTCATGCCTCCACCCCTCCCAGGACCACCCTGCTACCCTCTCACCTATCCCCCTTCTTCCACTTATCCTGCTCCTCCTGTGTGGGGTTGACCTACATATCAGCCCCTTTCAGTTCAACAGACATGTGTGGGCTAAGAGCTTCCTCTTTTACTGGTGGCCTACACGGAAGTTCCACTAGGGCAAAGTGTCACACTAACCAGTAATGAAGTCTATGTTCCTGTTCCTTTCAGTCTGTTGGTTGTAGGATAGTTATCTTATATACCATATGGCTAAAATACAGTTGTAAGTGAATAGATGCCATGTACATGTTTCTGGGTCTGGGTTAGCTCACTCGAGATGAGCTTTTCTAGTTCCATCCATTGGCAGCAAATTGCATGGTTTCCTTGTTTCTGATGGTGAGTAGTGTTCCATTGTGTAAATGTACCAGTTTTTTTTTTATCCATTCATCAGTTGAGGGATATCTGAGTTGTTTCCAGTTTCTAGCTATTACAAATAAAACTGCTATGAACATAGTTGAGAAGATGTCTTTGTGGTTTGGTGAGGAATTGTTTGGATGTATACACAGGAGTGGTATGGCTGGGTCTAACCAAACAAGTAAAAAACCTGTAGGACAAGAATGTCAAGTCCTTGAAGAAAGAAGTTGAAGAAGACATCAGAAGATGGAACAATCTCCCATGCTCATGGATAAATCGAATCAACATAATAAAAATGGCCATCCTACCAAAAGCAATATACAGATTCAATGCATTTCCTGCCAAAACACCAACACAATTTTTTACAGTTCTTGAAAGAACAATTCTCAACTTCAAATGGAAAAACAGAAAACCCAGAAGAGTTAAATCAATCCCGGACAATAAAGTAATAATAATAATAAAATACCTCGAGGTATCATCATCCCAGATTTCAAGCTATAGAAACAGACCAGTTGATCAATGAAATCAAATTGAAGACCCAGAAATAAACCCAAACACCAAGGTCATTTATTTTTGGACAAAGAAGCCAAAACCATACAATGGAAAAAGAACAGCATCTTCAACAAATGGTGCTAGTCTAACTGGATGTCAGCATGTAAAAGAATGCAAATAGATCCATATTTATCACCTTGCACAAAACTTGAGTCCAAGTAGATCAAAGACCTTAACGTAAGGCCTGACACATTAAATCTACTAGAAGAGAAAGTAGGGAAAAGCCTAGAACTCATTGGCACAGGTGACAACTTCCTGAACAGAACACCAATAGCTCAGTCACAAAGACCAACAATCAATAAATGGAACCTCATGAAAATGAAAATATTCTGTATGGCAAAGGACACTGTCATTGGAACAAAATGGCAACCTACAGATTGGGAAAAGATCTTCACCAACCTCACATCTGACAGAGGGCTAATATCCAAAATTTATAAAGAACTCAAGAAACTAAATGCCAAGAAAACAAATAATCCAATCAAAAAAATGTGGAACAGAGCTAAACCGAGAATTCCCAAAAGAGGAATCTCTAAAGGCTGAGAGACACTTGAAGAAATGCTCAACATCCTTTATCATCAGGGAAATGCAACTCAAGATGACTCTGGAATTCCATCTCACACCTTTCCGAATGGCTAAGATAAAAATCTCAAATGACAGTACATTCTGGCATGGTTGTGGAGAAAGGAGAACACTCCTCCATTGCTGGTGGGCAAGCAAACTTATAAAACCTCTGTGGAAATCAGTCTGGCAATATCTTAGAAAACTAAGAATAGCTCTTCCTCAAAACCCAGCCATGAATTTATCTTAACCATTTCTTTGATTCCTTGTTTCTTTATTATAACTCCCTTGGCATGTAATGATTCTCTTTAATAAATATATTTGTTTATCTTTTAAATCTGTCCTGTGTCAGTACCATTTGATGTGTCTCAGACATTAAATCTATGATACATAGAATAGGAAAAGTCCTTTCCTTCTCTATAATTGTAAGACAACAACAGGAATTTGTACTTTGTTTGGTATCCATTTCTGTATTAAAACTGAATAAAAATAAATAGTCATTGTTTTGCTTCTGTATTTTCTGTTACATTAATATAAACTTTTACAACTATTAATATATAATTGATATTATTCTGCTTGTTTTTACAATGTTCATTAAAATCCTCAGTCCATGTGTTTTTCTAGTGTTCATCAAATAACTTATGATCACCTATTCTATCAATAACAAGTGTTTGTAAGTGTGAAATGAATCGCTTTGAAACAACTAGTATCTTCTGGGCAATTATTCCTTAAATTAAAAAACAATACTTTAATTATCCAGTAATAATTTTATAAAATTAATATTTAGAGATGATAGGTCCCAATGTATTTATCTGTGGTCTCCTTCCTCAGTGTCTAAAACACAGTTCTTAGAATACATTGTTTTTCAGAAAGTGTATTCTTGACTGACTGAAGCCCCTGGAGAATGAATTGAGAGATGTTAGATCAGCTATTTATTTTCTTTTTCAGTAAATACTAGTTAGTTAATGATCCCATGAGAATAGTGTTTTTAACTTTTATAGCATTTAGGAAAATTTCAAATTGTTTCCATATATATCACAATTAACTGTAACAACTTACATTCCCTAGTTCATTTGAAGATTGGAGATTTTACACATCTTCACAAATCAAATAGTAAATTAATATATTGGTACAAAATCCTTTGTTTTTTGTTTTTATTTATTTATCTTTACATGCAAATATATGTGTATTTATGAAGTGTGCATCCTTATGTTCATATATTGCCCAATTTTGTCTTGAGCTCCTAAGTTATTCTTATACCTAACTGTGTCTTCTTTCTCATCAGCATGGACTAATAGTTTGTGTCACTGTGCTTAGTTAATTAATCACTAAATAGGTCCCAATTTGGAATTAACTTGTTCAATAATCATCATGAGTCAAATATGTCTGCCTTGACTCGATATTTTATATTCAGATAGCAAAGAGAGCATCAAAAAAGGATAACTATGTGGTTGCTACTTATTTAATTTTTAAATAATTATTTTATTTCAAAAAGCACTTAGAAGTGTCACCTATCATGACCGATAACTAAAATACAACAAAAATCAAATGTTGTACATATAATAAGTCTAACTTAACAATAAGAATATAAAACAAATTCAAATTTTTTGCATTTTAGCTCAGTCAGAATGAACTTCTAAATTAAAAGAAAATGAAACCAATAAGAAATTACATGAGTTATTATAGATGCCTGGTAATGCATTTAATATAGCAGAAATGATTAATTCATTTCAATTCCCTTTAATACAGGAAAAATCAGACATTATTTTCTACATGTATCTGTGTACACACACATATATGGTATTCATGAACATGTTACTTTGGACACTACAAGGTTATCTCATAAAGTAATATCTACTGGAGGCAGTACAAGGTGAGTTATTTGATGAATTTACACAGAGGCTTTTTAATGAATATTTGTATAAAATGTACTAATCTAATTTTATGACATCTTAAAACATTTCTATTATTTACTCATGATACTCCTTAAATTAGGGTTAGAGATTTTGTTTAGTGCTTTCAGTTTCTGCCTAGTAAGAACAAAGCCCTGAATTCAGTACCAAGCCCCCTACCGCCTAAAAAGAAAAGGCTAAAATGGAAAATGGAAAAGAAGTCTTATATTACAACTGGATCAAATGTTTACTGAGAAAGTCTTATTATTTGGTAAGTATAGCCACCATTAAAAAGATAACCTTTTAAACATCCTCTTTCCACTTGAAACTCCTAGTCATGCAAGCATGTCATTTTGTTAGCTACTATGACAGTCTATCACAGATATTCTCTAAACTACTCAGTAATCAAGTTGTTAAGAGACAAGCAACATTTGCTTATCTAAATACAAGAGATGGATAGGGCATCTTCAAAAACCCCAAGAGATCTGCAGAATATGTCATTCAAAGATGTTAACTTAAATTAAGATTTTTTTTGATATCGAGACATATCAGCTCCTGTCAGCACCCCCTATTCTACTCCAAGTAGAAGATAAGCATCGAAGAATCTCCAGTGTGAGATGGTTGAATTAGTGGCAAGCCTATCTCTTGGCATGAAAAAACTCTTTGCTTCAACTTCAGACAGACTGCTGTCCAAAAAGGACAAAACTTGGTAGCAGGAAAGTCGACAGTCTAGCTCTGCCAAGACAGGTTAGGTAAGTCCTTCATCATTCCTGCTCTACGATCAATGTCTGTCAGAGAAACAGGACCAAAAGGCTGAAGACTGATGCTGGAACGTGTGGAGAGAAAAGGGGAACTGTCCAGGCAGTCACTGGTTTGTCATTTCTTAGTATTGGAAGCTGCAGGCCCTGCACTTCCTATATAATC
The DNA here is from genome assembly GCA_907164525.1 of Lophiomys imhausi. NCBI lineage: Eukaryota > Metazoa > Chordata > Mammalia > Rodentia > Muridae > Lophiomys > Lophiomys imhausi. Next base: position 5,657 of record CAJQZJ010028839.1, on the reverse strand, counting down.
AGATATATTTATCCCTCTCAGGTCTCTGAGGTGGTTGAAGAATAGACAGCTAGAGTCTCATAGTTAAATTTTGAGTTGTTTAGGAATCAAGAGGGCGTTCTAGATCTAAGAAGATGGTTATAATAGTGATGCAAGTTAGTATGAAAGCTAAGTCAGTTATAGAACTTTAAATTCATGGAGATGGTTAGATGGTAGAATGTTAAAGTCAGGGGCCAAATATGTATGAACTGGACATTGGGAAGGTATACTGGGCCATTTAACTCTCATAAATATGGCATATTTATTTCTGTTGTTTTGTATAGTATTTACTGTTATTAGAGAAGGAACCATTTGTTGGAATGAAAGGGGAAGCTGTTGGGGGGAAGAGGGTGGAAGGGTGGGATAGGAAGGGGGAATAGGGAAGGTTTCGTGACTGAGATGTAACTTGAAGAAAAAAAATAAAGTATTTAATAAAAAAATAAAAAATAAACATCCTCTTTCCAATTGTTACATCAATTTTAACATATTGCAAAACTATTTTTCAACTTTAAAGTACCCAACAACCAAAATAATCAAACTATTACATACATACACATACTCATTTTGGTGAAAATTGTATCATAAATTAAAAAAAAATGTATGTATTTCTTTTAAGTTTAATTAAAACACTTATATTCTGATCCTATATTTAATGAATATAAATTTAAATAACAATAGTGGAATATAATGCAAACATGCTTAGAAAAAAATTCCTTTCAATTTTTATTATTAAGATTTTACCTTATTTAATCAGAAAGCTGTTTGTAGCTAGGTTCATATACAAACAACTAGCAAATATCATGTAAGCTTTAGTATGTTGCAACAAGCATTTGACAATGTTCAATAACTGTTTCTTTTAAAACATTGTTCCACAAAATAGGACAATGAAATGAGTTAACATGCAAAAGCATGTGCTAACAAGCCTGAAAATCTACTTTAATTCCTCCAAGCCCACACTGTGTAAAGAGAGCATTTCTGAAATTTGCCCTTTGACCTCCATACCTGTAATGTGTGCATATGCACCTCAAATAATTATATTGTTAAGTAAAAAAAGTTTCATCAATGTTTCTGATAATAATTGCTGTTATATAAATGGTGTGTAATGAATGTTCTTATAAAGCAATGAGAGTATTCCACAACAAAATAATTAAACTCGGGGGCTGGAGAGATGGCTCAGTGGTTAAGAGCCCTGTCTGCTCTTCCAAAGGTCCTGAGTTCAATTCCCAGCAACCACAGAGGAAATCTCTGGTGCATAAATGTTCATAACCATCTATAATGTGATCTGATGCCCTTTTCTAGCATGCAGGTGTACATGCAGATACAGCACTCAAATAAATAAATACATCTTTAAAAAAAAAGAAAATAATTAAACTCATACTCATTAGTAATTATGCAAAATGAAGTTCTTATAGTTAAAGTAGACACTGAACATATAAACTAACATGGAAACCATAAAAACACAAGATTACATATTAAGTATATGTACATGTTATGGAAATGATAAGGTACAGTTCCTACCCACGAGGTATTTAAAATCTACCTATAAAAATAGCTATAGTTATTTATATATAACTGTAAACTTGTGAATTGCTAAGTAATTGCAAAAAATAATTTGGTGACAAAGAGGAAATGATAGTTTTCTGCATGAGAAAATCAAAGAGGTATTTAAGAAAGAAACTGGGCTTGGCAGTAAACAACAACAAAGCTCACACACACACAAAAAATGTCACTTACTATGGAGTGTATAGAAACTTTGGTAGAACAGAAAGCATTTAAATAAGATAAAACTCCCCAAATGGTGCAGCACAATGCTGCTCATGTCAGAAATTACAAGTAACCCAACTGGGTAAAGTATGGGGCAATACTTCCCTTCATGCACTACCATTCATTCCTTTTACTTTTTAACTTTCCAGAGGAAATTTTAGTAAATTTTACAGACACTATAGACATGGAAAGTTTACACAAAAGAAGTATGGCCTAGACTCCTTATCATTTAAATTATTTTATAATTAGTAACCAGCAAGTAAAGAAAATACCAAACAGTTCAGTAAGAGGTCATTTATTTGAAAGAGAAAAAAATGGTATATAGGAGGTAGGAAAGAGAAGGAAGGAATAATGTAATTATATTATGTTCTCAAATAATAAAAGAAATACTTAAATGCAAATGACTTCTTTATTCTTTTTTGGGGAAAGGATGATGTGATTTGTTTTATTTTTTATGGGCAGTAGTACTTTCTCTTTTATGTTTTAAAAAGAATGATTTTATTTTTCTTTGATAATTTTCATACATTTTCATCACATTCTTTTGGCTCCTTGAAGTCCTCCTATATCCTCCTTCACTTCCCTACCAACAAAGTTTATGCTTTTTCTCTGTCTTAAAATAAATGAAAACCGCTTAGACTTAAATTTTGTGCAAGGAGATAAATATGTGTCTATTTTCATTCTTTAACAACTTGACATCCAGTTAGACCAGCACCATTTGTTGAAAACGCTGTCGTTTTTCCATTGTATGGTTTTGGCGTTTTTGTCAAAAATTAAGTGACCATAGGTGTGTAGGTTTATTTCTGGGTCTTCAATTTGATTCCATTTACGAATTTGTCTGTTTCTACACCAGTACCATGCTGTCGTTATTACTATTGCTCTGCAGTATAGCTTGAAATCAGGGATGGTGGTACCTACAGATTTTTTTTTTATTGTACGGGATTCTGGATTTTCACCTTGCACAAAAGTTAAGTCCAAGTGGATAAAAGACTTTAACATACAGCTGGACACACTAAATCTAATAGAAAGTGGGGAAATGCCTGGAGCTTATTGGCATAGGTGACAACTTCCTGAACTGAACACCAATAGCTCAGGCCCTAAGAACCGCAATCAATAAATGGGACCTCATGAAACTGAAAAACTTCTGTAAGGCAAAGGACACTGCCATTAAAACAAAATAGCAGCCTACAGATTGGTAAAAGTTCATTGCCAAACCCATATCTGACAGAGTGCTAATATCCAAAACCATTAAAGAACTCAAGACATTAAATACCAAGAAACCAAGTAACCCAATCAAAAAAAAAAAAAAATGGGGGAACAGAGGAACAGATCTGAACAGAGAATTCACAAAAGAGGAATCTAAAATGGCCCAAAGACACTTGAAGAAGTGCTCAAGATCCTTAATCATAGGAGAATTGCAACTCAAGACAACTCTGAGATTCCATCTCACACCTGTCAGAATTGCTAAGATCAAAAGTTCAAATGACAGCATATGCTGGCGAGGGTGTGGAGAAAGGGGAACCCTCCTCCATTGCTGATGGGAGTGCAGGCTTGTGCAACCACTATGGAGGTCAGTCTGGTAATATCTTAGAAAACTTCGAATAGCTCTACCTCAAGACCCAGCCTTACAACTCCAGGGCATATATCCAAAACATTCCTCACCAACCTACAGGCACATCTCCTCATCTATGTTTATATCAGCTTTACTTGTAATAGCCAGAAACTGGAAACAACTCAGATGTCCTTCAAATGAAGAATGGATTAAAAAAAAAAACTGTGGTGCATTTACACAGTGTTACACAATGGAATACCACTCAGCTATCGGAAACAAGTAAATCATGCAATTTGCAACCAAATGGATGGAGGTAGAAAAGTTCATCATAAGTGGGCTAACTCAGACTCAGAAAGGAACACATGGCATATATTCACTTATAACTGGATTTTAGCCATACAGTAGAGGATAAGCATCCTACAATCAATAGACCCATAAAAGAGGGGACAGAACTTGGTTACCTGTCAGTGGGATACCCCACCCTAGTAGAACTGCCATCTATGCCTTCTGTGCAAGAGGAAGCTCTTAGACCTCATGTGACTAACAAACTGAAGGGGCTGATACATGTAGACACCCCATATGGGAGGGATAGGATGGGTGGGAGAGGGGGTAGAGGGTTAGAGAATGATTGGGCGGGAAGGAGGGGACTGGAGAGGGTTGAGTGTGGGAGCAGCAATGAAGATGTAAAAAGTAATAAATAAACATTAAAAAAATAAACAAATGAAAACCACAGATTCCAATTTGTGTTGGCAGACTACTCCTGCCCTGAAGTGTGGCTGATTTACTCATTACCAGTACATTGAAGAAATTTGATTTTCTCCTTTCCAATAGCTATCAATTGTGAATAAATTCTGTGCTTGGGCTGAGAATTTGTTCTTATTTCCCATTCTCCATGTGGGATATTTGTCTGCTTGACCTTCACATGCTGTCATAGTCACTGTGGCTTTATATTCCTGTCTTCCATGTTGCATCTGAAAAATGTCATTTTCTTGAAGTCTTCCACTACTTCAGGCTATTAAAATCTCTCTGCCTTTTCTTCTGCATGGATACCTGAGTTTTAAAGGGAAGGCATGATATATATGTCCTATTTCTTTTTTATCCATTTACCCTTTGAGGACTACTAACAAAGATTGACATTTCAAATTCATTTAATTTTTTCTCATATTTGTTATTATGCTTTCCCTTAGATTTCTTGTTCAATTACTTATGGAGGGTTTAATTACAGATCACTATGGCAACTGGCACTTGTCTGTCCATTATAATTAAAAGTTACAAATATATTTATATTTGTATATACAAAACAGAATGAGAAAAAATCTAATTCATATAAACTACATTCAAGAATTAACAATCAACTCCCTTTTATTTCTGAATATTCACAGACAAATGTGAGTATAAAATGTAACTTAGAATAACTTTGCAATGAAGTCAGTTTTGTTTCTTTAGAATAATTATACTGTGTCAAAATTATGTATCTTTTTCCTAAAGGTATAGGGAGTTAAGGGAAGTACTATATTACATAATAGATGCATGGTTGATTAGGATAACTGCATTGATGTACAAGGCACCCTTTTTTCCTAGTGTATTTACAAAAAATATATTATTTAATGGAAGTCTCAGGGAAATGTTTTAAACAAATTAATTATATATAATTTTAAATTTTTAAATGTATAATTATCATATATTTCTTTGTTGACCAATACCATGTACATATACAAATAAATGAAGAAATGTTATTCATAATTGTTGAGTAGAACATGTAAAGGAAAATAATATGTGGATGCTACCAGAACTCTGAAATATTTTAACAAGATTTGGGATTCAGATGTGTCATAATCTATACTGTGCCCATTATGATTAATGTTAATGGAGAAACACATAGTGCTAAATCTGTTTACCTTAGATAATTTTTTCTGTATACAAAACTGTTTTATTTTCACCTGTTTTCATGGTCACCATTGTTCCATTATCAAAGACTAGGCAGTTTCTTCATCAAAACACATGGTTCCAGTTATGTAAAGGTCAATCTTTAATTTAAAAGTCTAAGGGACATGACATTTTCACTATAATGTCACAATAAACCTAACAGACTTATGAAGAGAAACTGGAAAATTTAAAGTGATGATTGTTCAATTAATTCATAAAAATAGAATGTTGCCTATTGTAATTGTTCATATAAGGTATTCTTATCTCTTCTGTTGCCAAATTTAGAAAAGTTAGCAGATGCAAGCTATACCTCAGCATTAGTAGTTTATCTAAATTGTTCTCAATCTTATTATTATTATTTTTGAGGCATGTTTACAAAGTCTTTAGGAATGCTTTGAAG
>CAJQZJ010028838.1:154152-194606 GCA_907164525.1 Lophiomys imhausi | reverse complement strand
ATCCACTCTGTAAACCTATGTCTTTTTATTGGGGAGTTGAGTCCATTGATGTTGATGGATATTAGTGACCTGGGGTTGTTATTTCCCATTAGTTTGGTATAGGCGGTGGTTCTGTTCCTCTTTTGGTTTAGTTGCTGATGGGTTTTCTATTCCCTTTGTTTTCTTGGGTGGAGTTTTCTTCTCTGGGTTGGGATTTTCCTTCTAGGATTTTCTGTAGGGCTGGGTTTGTGGGTAGATATTGTTTAAATTTAATTTTGTCATGGAATATCTTGTTTTCTCCATCTATGTTGATAGAGAGTTTTGCTGGGTAAAGTAGTCTGGCTGGGCATCTATGATCTCTTAGGACTTGTAGTATATCTGACCAGGCCCTTCTAGCTTTTATCGTTTCTGGGGAGAAGTCAGGTGTAATTCTGATGGGTCTGCCATTGTATGTGACTTGACCTTTTTCTCTTACAGCTTTTAATATTCTTTCTTTGTTCTGTACATTTGGGGTTTCAATTATTATGTGGCGAGAGGAGTTTCTTTTCTGGTCTAATCTGTTTGGTGTTCTGTATGCCTCTTGGATTTTTATTGGCATCTCTTTTTTCAGGTTTGGGAAGTTTTCCTCTATGATTTTGTTGAAGATATTTCCTGGACCTTGGAGTCGGGAGTCTTCTCTTTCCTCTATACCTATAATTCTTAGGTTCCGTCTTTTCAATGAGTCCTTGATTTCTTGGATGTTGTGGGTGAGAGATTTTTTTAGCCTTCTCATTTTCTTTGGATGATGTACTGATTTCTTCCACTGAATCTTCCATGCCTGAGATCCTGTCTTCCATCTCTTGCATCCTATTGTTGATACTCACATCCGTAGTTCCTGTTCTCTTCCCTTGGTTCTCCACTTCCTCTTTTAACTCTGACTGTGTTTTCTTTATTGTTTCTATTTCTATTTTCATGTCTTGTATGGTTTTGTTCGTTTTGTACATTTCCTTCTCCAGCTTGCTTGTTTTTGTATGAAAATCTTTCATGGCTTTTTCCTTTTCCTGTTCAAGCTCTGTCACCTTGGCTTGGAGCTCTTTAATGGTGTTGTTCCTTGTTTTGATTTGTAGAATTGTGGTTTCTTTGAAATCCTTCATAGATTTAAGTTCTTCTTGCAGGGACTCTATCACTTTCCATACTGCAGAATTGTCAATGTTTTCATGTATTTCTGTTGGTGTGTGGTCATCCGAATTGGATGAGCTAGGGTGGTTCTGCTTTGTTGGAGTCATAATTCCTTGATTTCTATTTTTTTTTTTTACCTTTCGCCATTGGATGCATTTAGCTGTCTTTTTTCTGTGCTTGGAACCACAGTGGATGATTTGGTGCAGGGGACGAGTTACTTGGCTATCTGTCGTTGCTTACAGGGGGATTTCAAGGTCACTGTGATTTTAATGGCCAGAGGCACTGTGATCTGGTGCAGCCTATTCCCAGGTTGTGAGTAATGGACCAGGATTGTTTCACTGCTCCCAATTCAGACTTCTCTATGTTGCACTCTGAGTTATCAGCCTGTAATGGTTCTGATGGTATGGGCCTGTTTGCCCAGGCACAGATTCTGTGGGCTTTGTTTGTCGTCCCGGAGGCTGACAGGGTCTGGCTCCACACCTGATATGTCTGGATTTTCCAGGATACAGCTATGGTCCCGATTTCTGGTTTCTCTCTAGTCTTCTCGCCACAGGGCTGGACCCTGTGCCTGATTTCCTTCCTGTCTGCGCCGCCACGGGTCCCGTGGGTACCCCAAGCCCCGGATCCTCCGGCTGCCTGAGTGCACCTCTCGTCCCAGCAGCTCCGCCGTGGGTGCACGGATCCCTGGTCCCACCCACGCCTGTCTCTCTCCCCAGATGACCTGCTGTGGACTGGCGGGGATTTGGCCCTGCCAGCCGTGCTTGCTCCCCAGCTGCGCTATCGTGATTGTGCGAGATTTGGCCGCTCCCGCCTGCTTTTATGTTCCCCGCTTCCCGCGCTCTCTCGGAACCTCCTGCCCTCCGCTTCACAAGCAGCTGCGGACCACCCGCTGAGCCCCCGTTTGTTCCTTGCTAAGCCTTCCACTATCTCGCAACCTTTTCTAAGTGGGTATAAGTTCAACCTGATGTGTGGGGAGCCCAATAGGACAGCGATCTATGGCCAAGTGGACCCTGATTCTGCCTGCTGTAAGTTGGGAACGATCTTACCAGGTGCCTCACCAAATGGGAGTTCCCGAATCCCCGGTTTAGTGGCCTCCGTGTCTGTGAGAGATGGGGAGAGCCTTGCCCTGGGACTTTTAACAGTCCCTTGGGAGCTGTGAGCGTTCGGGGGGGGGGGGGGGGGGGTTTAGCCCCTCCGGTTTTTGCACAGTGCCCAGTAACTCTGTGTTTTTTATGGCTCTTTTTTCCCCCCGCGTTCAGAATGCGTCAGTGTAGGTCGCCGCCATCTTCGCTCCCCTAAATGTATTTTTTTAAGAAGGCTAGCATCACCCATGAAACAAAAAGAGACCAGAGCCCCGAGGGGGTGTGGGAGTATCCCTGCCATCTCCAGACTTTGAGGTGGAGACAAGATGATCACGAACTCAAGGTCACCCGCCACCACAGAGGGAGTTGGAGAATAGTCTGGGCTACATGAGATCCTGCCTCAAAATATAAATAAATATTTTAAATCGAAGATAAGCTTTTTTTCTTTAACTAAAGACCCGAATATGACAAGGATACAAAAATCCTCAACAAAATGCTAACAGGAAACTGAGCTCCATTAAAAAGACCATATATTATAGTTTCACAGTGTTCTTAAATCACCTAATCCATGCCTTGTTGTGGACACTAAGGCCCTGGTAGTGACTCGGTTCATGCAGCAGCAGCTGACGTCTTTGCTGACACTTGAAGCCAGTTTCTTCAGCCTTCCAGCATGGACTGAAGACCTGCAACTCTCCAAGAATCTTCCTTCCGAACTGCTAGGGCATTCAGCCTCATGGACTGGAAAGCTGTCAGGTTCTCTGTCAACCACTCCTCCCCACCAAGCAGCCAGCCAGCCACAGCTGGGCTGTCCAGCCCCTACTGTCTAAGCCAGTCTAATGAATTCTCTTTTATAACATGTGAGATCATTCTACTGTTTCTGTATTTCTAGAGAACTCAGACTGATACAGTGATCCTCAGCAAAACAAACCCTGAAGCACACAAAGCTGACTTGAGAACATACTACAAAGCTATACTCACCAGCATAACAAGGTACTGCATAGAACTATACACAAAGACCACTGGAATGAAGTATAGAACCCCTGATTTTTTCCAACCTACTACCTACTATCAAATTACAATAATGCACCCCATAAATATATATAACATTTCTATTTGTAAACAAGAAATTACCTCCATCTTGACAGGAATCATGAAGATATTACAGCCCTCATCTATTCCTTTGTTTCATACATAGCTCTGGCTTTATGTTTCTTCTTTTCTTTTTTTTTTCTTCTTTTTTTTTCTCCTTTATTTTTTATTTCTTCAAGTTACATCTCAATCACAGTCCCCTCCCTAGTCCTCCTCCAGTCCCACCCTCCCACCCTCAACCCCCCATCCTCTTCCCCTTTTTTTTCTTCTAAATTTAAGGTATATCTTATCTCCCCCTACAGTTTCCCCATTCAGTCCAACAAATGGCTCTTTCTCTTATAATAATAAATACAAGACAACAGAGTTAATTAGGCCACAGTTATGAGGGTTATATGGCTTAACGTACATTCCCAATGTCCAGTCCATATGTATTTGGTACCTGACTTTAACATTCTACTATCTAACCATCTCCATCAGTTTAAAGGTCTATATCTGACTCAACATTCATACTAATTTGCAACACAATTTAAAAGTATCTTCTTAGATCTATAACACTCTCTTGACTCCTAAACAACTCAAAATTTAATTATGAGACTCTAGCTATCTGTTTTGTTCTTCAACCATCTCAGAGACCTGAGAGGGATAAATATATCTGATTATATAGGAAGTGGAGGGCCTGCAGCTTCCTAAACTAAGAAATGACATACCAGTGGCTGCCTGGACAGTTCCCATTTTCTCTCCATATATTACAGCATCGATCTTCAGTCAGTTGGCCCTGTTTCTCTGACAGACATTGATTGTAGAGCAGGGGTTATGAAGGACTTACCTACCCTGTCTTGGCAGAGCTAGGCTGTCGACTTACCTGCTTCCAGGTTTTGTCCTTTTTGGACAGCATTCTGTCTACAGTTGGAGCAAGGGGATTTTCCTACCAAGAGATAGGCTTGCGACTAATTCAATCATCTCCCACTGGAGATTCTTCGATGCTCATCTTCTACTTGGAGGAGAATAGGGGGTGCTGTCAGGAGTTGATATGTCTTGATATAAAAAAATCCAAAGCAGCTGGGCGGTGGTGGCGCATGCCTTTAATCCCAGCACTTGGGAGGCAGAGGTAGGCGGATCTTTGCGAGTTCGAGGCCAGCCTGGTCTACAAAGCTAGTCCAGGACAGCCAGAGCTGTTAAACAGAGAAACCCTGTCTCGAAAAACCAAAATAAATAAATAAATAAATAAAAATAAAGCTACGAAAACATCTTTGAATGCCATATTCTGCAGATCTCTTGAGGTTTTTGAAGAGGCCCTATCTATCTCTTATATTAGGGTAAGCAGATGTTGCTTGTCTCGTAGCAGATTTATTTTTGATTAGCTTAGAAAGTAACTATAATACGCTGTCATGGTACCTAACAGAATGACCGGCTTGCATAACCATTAGTTTGCATTTCCTAATTATCCTAATCAGTTTATGACAATTAGTAGTAAAAGGCCGAAACATCACATTTTATTTTTTTTCTTTACCTCCTAACCCTTCCATCCCATTTCTCTGGGGTGGGGTGTCCTTATATAACAGTCCCTCATCTTAGTTGAGAGGTCGTATGAGGGCCAAGAGCCTCCTCATTCATTGGGGGTCTACGAAGCAGTACCATCAGTGAAAAGTGTCTCGTTGCCTGGGAGAGAGAACTACTAAACAAACAAACCAATAAGCAAACAATAGATAAAAAAGACTAAAAAATAGAAGAAAAATATAACTAATATATAAAAATAAATAAAAATTAAAAATTAAAAATAAGAAGTCTATGTCCAAGTTCCCTTTGGTGTGTTAGTTGTAGTATCGATACCTTCTACTATATAGCTAAAATCCTACTATAAGTGAATAGATGCCATATGCATCCTTCTGAGTCTGGGTTAGCTCATTCAGGAAGAGCTTTTCTAGTTCCATCCATTTGGCTGCAAATTGCATAATTTCATTGTTTCTGATAGCTGAGTAATATTCCATTGTGTAGATGTACCAGTTTTTTAACCCATTCTTCGATTGAGGGACATCTGGGTTGTTTCCAGTTTCTAGCTATTACAAATAAGGCTGCTATAAACATAGATGAGGAAACTTCCTTATGATTCCATGAAGAGGCATTTGGGTGTATACCCAGAAGTGGTATGGCTGGGTCCTGAGGTAGAGCTATTCCAAGTTTTCTAAGATATCGCCAGACTGACCTCCATAGTGGTTGCACAAGCCTGCATTCCCACCAGCAATGGAGTAGGGTACCCCTTTCTCTACACCCTCACCAGCATGTGCTGTCATTTGAGTTTTTGATCTTAGCCATTCTGACAGGTGTAAGATGGAATCTCACAATCATCTTGAGTTGCATTTCTCTGATGATTAAGGATGTTGAGCATTTCTTCAAATGTCTCTCAGCCATTAGGGATTCCTCCTTTGTGAATTCACTATTTAGCTCTGTCCCCCATTTTTTGATTGGATTATTTGGTTTCTTGGCATTTAATTTCTTGAGTTCTTTGTAGATTTTGGATATTAGCCTCTGTCAGATTTTGGGTTGGTGAAGATTTTCTCCCAGTCTGTAGGCTGCCGTTTTGTTCGAATGACAGTGTCCTTTGCCTTACAGAAGCTTTTCAGTTTCATGAGGTCCCATTTATTGATTGTTGATCTCAAGTCCTGAGCTGTTGGTGTTCTGTTCAGGAAGTTGTCGCCTGTGCCAATTAGTTCGAGGGTTTCTCCCACTTTTTCTTCTAGTAGATTTAGTGTGACTGGCCTTGTGTTAAGTTCTTTGATACACTTGGACTTAAGTTTTGTACAAGGTGATAAGTATGGATCTAATTTCATTCTTTTACAAGTGGACATCCAGTTGGACCAGCACCATTTCTTGAAGATGCTGTCCTTCTTCCAATGTGCCGTTTTGGCTTCTTTGTCAAAAATTAGGTGGCCATAAGTGTGTGGGTCTATTTCTGGATCTTCAATACGATTCCATTGATCTACTGGTCTGTTTCTATACCAATACCATGCTGTTTTTACAACTATTGCTCTGTAGTACAGCTTGAAATCTGGGATGGTAATACCTCCAGATGATTTTTTATTGTACAGGATTGATTTAGCTATTCTTGGCTTTTTGTTGTTCCATATAAAATTGAGGCTAGCTCTTTCCAAGTCTATAAAAAATTGTGTTGGTATTTTGATAGGAATTGCACTGAATCTATATATTGCTTTTGGTAGGATGGTCATTTTTATTATGTTTATCCTACCTATCCATGAGCATGGGAGATCTTTCCATCTTCTAAAGGCCTCTTCCATTTCTTTCTTCAAGGGCTTGAAGTTCTTGTTGTACATGTCCTTTACTTTCTTGGTTAGAGTTACCCACAGGTATTTTATGTTGTTTATGGCTATTGTTAAGGGGGTTGTTTCCCTTATTTCTTTCTGTGCCCATTTGTTTGTTGTATAAAGAAGGGCTTCTGATTTTTTTTTGAATTAATTTTGTATCCCGCCACTTTGCTGAAGGTGTTTATCAGCTGTAAGAGTTCTCTGGTGGAATTTTTGGGGTCGCTTATGTATACTGTCATATCATCTGCAAATAGGGATAATTTGACTTCTTCGTTTCCAATGTTTATCCCCCTGATCTCCTTTAGTTGTCTTACTGCTCTAGCAAGAACTTCAAGTACTATATTGAAGAGATATGGTGAAAGTGGACATCCTTGTCTTGTCCCTGAGTTTAGAGGAAATGCTTCAAGTTTCTCTCCATTTATTTTGATGTTGGCTACTGGCCTGCTGTATATTGCCTTTATTATTTCTAGGTACGGTCCTTGTATGCCCGTTCTCTCCAGAACTTTTAGCATGAAGGGGTGTTGGATTTTGTCAAATGCTTTTTCTGCATCTAGCGAGATTATCATGTGGTTTTTTTCTTTCATCTTGTTTATATGGTGAATGACGTTGATAGACTTTCCTATGTTGAACCATCCCTGCATTCCTGGGATGAAGCCTACTTGATCATGGTGTATGATACTTTTGATGTGTTCTTGAATTCGGTTTGCTAGTATTTTATTAAGTATTTTTGCATCTATGTTCATGAGGGAGATTGGTCTGAAGTTCTCTTTCTTTGTTGGGTCTTTGTGTGGTTTAGGAATCAGGGTGATTGTGGCCTCGTAGAATGAGTTTGGCAATGTTATTCAGATTCTATTTTGTGAAAGAGATTGAAAAGTATAGGTGTTAGCTCTTCTTTGAAGGTCGGGTAGAATTCCATGCTAAAGCCATCTGGCCCTGGGCTTTTTTCGGTTGGGAGATTTTTAATGACTGTTTCTATTTCCTTAGGGGCTCTAGAGCTGTTTAATCTGTTTATCTGATCTTGATTTAGCTTCGGTAGGTGGAATCTATCAAGAAAATTGTCCATTTCACTTAAGTTTTCAAATTTGGTGGAGTATAGATTTTTAAAGTAGGATCCAAATATTCTCTGGATTTCCTCAATGTCTGTTGTTATTTCACCCTTTTCATTTCTGATTTTGTTGATTTGTGTTTTCTCCCTCTGTCTTTTAGTTAATTTGGCTAAGGGTCTGTCTATTTTGTTGATTTTCTCGAAGAACCAACTCTTGGTTTCATTGATTCTTTGTATAGTTCTTTTTGTTTCTAAGTTGTTGATTTCAGCCCTAAGTTTGATGATCTCCTGCCTTCTCCTCCTCTTGGGAGTGTTTGCTTCTTTTTTTTCCAATTCACCCAGTTTAGCTGTTAATTCGCTAATATGAGCTGTCACAATTTTCTTTTTGAAGGCACTTAGTGCTATGAGCTTTCCTCGTAGCACAGCTTTCATTGTGTCCCATAGGTTTGGGTATGTTGTGTCTTCATTTTCGTTGGATTTTAAGAAGTCTTTGATTTCCTTCTTTATTTCTTCCCTGACCCAGTGGTCCTCTAGTAAAGAGTTGTTCAAAATCCATGTGAGTGTAGACTTTCTGTTGATTCTTTAATATTGAAGTCCAGCTTTATTCCATGGTGGTGTGATAAGATACAAGGGGTTATTTCAATTTTCTTGTATATGTTGAGGCTATCTTTGTGTCCAACTATATGGTCGATTTTGGAGAAGGTTCCGTGAGGTGCTGAGAAGAAGGTGTATTCTTTTGTGTTTGGGTGAAACGTTCTGTAGATATCTGTTAGGTCCATTTGGTTCATGATCTCTGTTAGACTCATTATTTCTCTCTTTGGCTTCTGTCTTGATGATCTGTCCATTGTTGTGAGTGGGGTGTTGAAGTCTCCCACTATTAAAGTGTTTGGATCAATGTGCGATTTAAGTTTTGGAAGCGTTTCTTTTATAAATGTAGGTGCCTTTGTATTTGGGGCATAGATGTTCAATATTGAGATGACCTCTTGGTGGATATTTCCTTTAATGAGTATGTAATGCCCTTCTCTGTCTTTTTTTATTAACTTCAATTGGAAGTCTATTTTGTTTGATATTAGGGTGGCTACTCCAGCTTGTTTCCTGGGTCCATTTGCTTGGAAAACCTTTTCCCAGCCCTTTACTCTGAGATAGTGTTTATCTTCAATAGTGAGGTGTGTTTCCTGTATACAGAAAAAAGATGGGTCTTGTTTACGGATCCAGTCTGTAAGTCTGTGTCTTTTTATTGGTGAGTTGAGTCCATTGATGTTGATGGATATTAGTGACCAGGGGTTGTTATTTCCCATTATTTTGGTATAGCTGGCTGTCTTGTGTTTCTTTTTGTTTAGTTGCTGTGGAGGTTTCTATTTCCTCTGTTTTCTTGGGTGTAGTTATCTTCTCTGTGTTGGAATTTTCCTTCTAGGATCTTCTGCAGGGCTGAGTTTGTGAGGAGATATTGTTTGAATTTGATTTTGTCATGGAATATCTTGTTTTCTCCATCTATGTTGATAGAGAGTTTTGCTGGGTATAGTAGTCTGGCTGGGCACCTATGTTCTCTCAGGGATTATAGGACATCTGTCCAGGCCCTTCTAGCTTTTAAAGTTTCTGAGGAGAAGTCAGGTGTGATTCTGATGGGTCTGCCATTGTATGTGACTTGGCCTTTTTCTCTTACAGCTTTTAATATCCTTTCTTTGTTCTCTACATTTGGAGTTTCTATTATTATGTGGTGAGAGGAGTTTGTTTTCTGATCTAATCTGTTTGGTGTTCTCTAAGCCTCTTGGATTTTTACTGGCATCTCTCTCTTTAGGTTTGGGAAGTTTTCTTCTATGATTTTGTTGAAGATATTTCCTGGACCATGGAGTCAGGAGTCCTCTCTTTCCTCTATGCCTATAATTCTTAGGTTCCGTCTTTTCATTTAGTCTTTGATTTCTTGGATGTTGTGGGTGAGAGATTTTTTAGCCTTCTCATTTTCTTTGGATGTTGTACTGATTTCTTCCATCGAATCTTCCATGCCTGAGATCCTGTCTTCCATCTCTTGCATCCTATTTTTCATACTCACATCCATAGTTCCTGTTCTCTTCTCTTGATTCTCCATTTCCTCTTTTAACTCTGACTGTGTTTTCTTTATTGTTTCCATTTCTATTTTCATGTCTTGAATGGTATTGTTCGTTTTGTACATTTCCTTCTCCAACTTGCTTGTTTTTGCCTGGAGATCTTTCATTGCTTTATCGTTTTCCTGTTCAAGCTGGGTCACCTTGGCGTGGAGCTCTTTAATGGTGTTATTCATTGTTTTGACTTGTAAAATTGTGGCTTCTTTGAATTCCTTCATAGTTTTAAGTTCTTCTTGAAGGGACTCTATCACTTTCCATAATGTAGAATTGTCATCGTTTTCATGTGTTTCAGTTATGGTGAGGTGGTTCGGGCTGGACGGAATAGCGTTGCTTTCTTTTGTTGGAGACATTTCGCTCTGTTTTTTTTTTCCCCCCCTCTGGGGCCTCTGGCCATGTGGAATTTTTTTGCTGTGTTCTGGACTTGGGTCAAAAGGGGGCGCTTTGGTGTAGGATTTGAGTTGCCTTACTCCACCCGTATAAGGTGAGTCATTCAGCCCCACCTCCCAGGTGGAGACCTTGGTTCCCCTGCAGGAAGGGCCTGTACTAGTACAAAAGTCCGATATACGACAGTTTCAAATATCTCACAGTTTGCCTGGGTTTGGTTCCTGTAGTGGGTAAATCTGCAGTTCAGCTCTAATAGCCTTGCTGCTCCCACTGCTTGGAAACTGGTCAGTGACGTCACAGACTGCGATCTGCAGTCTGAAGGCACTTTGCAGCGGATCTCTGCTCACTTCCAAGGGTAGCAACCTTTCGCCAGATAATTGGATTGTCTGTGTGAGACCTGGGAGTGCCCAGCAGTGTAGGGATTATCTCTGCATGGGTTCTGAATCTGCCGGCTGGGTATTAGGTTGGAACTTACCGGGAGTCTCTCCTGGTGGGGGGATGGGTGATTCCGATTCCCGGGACCAGCGGCTTCCTAGCATGTCCAAGAGTGGGAAGGGGTGTCCTGCCAAGGGATCTTCCGTGGTCCCTGTGTAGCTGGGTGAGATTTAGAAGGGGTCGTGCCCTTTGTACAGTGTCCTGCAACACTTGCCGCCTTGTGACTGTTGACCCCAAAATCAAAATACGTCCATGCAGGCCGCCGCCATCTTGGATCCCGCTCCCCCCCCCCCCGTTTTTTCTTTTCTTGCAGGTATTTCCCTATTGCTCTACCTTCTAAAATCAAAGGTGTGCAGCAAAACGCTGCTTCCAGGTTAGCACCATTAGAGGCTGATGGAAACAAATGGTGCTGTCTCCACGAACAGGGTAAGGAAGAAAAGGAGGCCAAAGGAGAGTGGACAGAGCACTCGGAGAACTGAGGGAAATGAAGACAAAGCAGGGGAGTGTCCTCATACCTAAAGGAATCAGAAATATTGCTCAAATGAAACAGTATCTTGAGAGTTTTACCTTCCACCGGGAATGTTAATACAAACTACAGAACTTAAATGTGATTTATAGTGCCATCTACTGGGTAGCATGGGAACCAGCTAAGACTGGAGCTGGGACAGGAGAAGGCAGGGACCAGAGAGTTTGGGCTTCTCTTAAGACTGGCTCCTTTTCTGCCTGTCTTAATAAGGATCTAAGAGGCTCCTAGGACATGATCTAACCATCTTCTATGTTACCTCATGACCATATGGTCCCAGGAGCCATCCATGTAAATTATCAGTAGTCCTACTGTCTCCACAGGAGCTGTTGTCTTCCCGTTACATACCCTTACTCTAATGACATGGGATAGCCCCTCCAAAAGAAAAAATTCATAATAAATATGAAAAGGAGAAACTCATCTTACTCATCTTATTTCTTATTGATGATTTAACAAATGTTTCTTATTGATCATTTAACAAATACGTAAGACCCAATCATCAAGATGTCACAAGAAAGAAACCACACTAAAAGCAGTTTGTTAGAAGCCTGGCGCTCCATTAAGCAAACCCCAGAAAATGCACTCACTGTTGTTATAGTGGGACAGGAAGCTGTAGGCTTCACAGAGGAAATCACCCTCTACAGCAAGCTTGTGTTCTTACCTGACTCAAAGGACATCTGCTCAGGGCAAAGAACTGAGGCGTAGGCTAGCATGTGGTGAGACAAAAAAAATTCACCACTACCAATGGCAGAACTTGTCTCACAGAGCTAACCAAGCAACTATCTTGGTTAGGGTTTCTATTGCTTCAGTGAAACACCATGACCAAAA
The DNA here is from genome assembly GCA_907164525.1 of Lophiomys imhausi. Lineage (NCBI taxonomy): Eukaryota > Metazoa > Chordata > Mammalia > Rodentia > Muridae > Lophiomys > Lophiomys imhausi. The sequence goes on along the minus strand of CAJQZJ010028838.1, from coordinate 182,661 downwards.
ATCAAGTTGGGGAAGAAATGGTTTAGTCAGCTTACACTTCCCCATAGCTGTTCATCATCAAAGGAAGTCAGGACAGGAACTCAAAACAGGGCAAGAACCCGAACCTGGAGGCAGGAGCTGATGCAGAGTCCATGGAGGAATGCTGCTTACTGCCTTGCTTCCCATGGCTTGCTCAGCCTGCTTTCTTATAGAACCCATGTCCACCAGTCCAGGGATGGCCCCGCACACAATGGGCTGGGCCCCCCACCATTGATCACTAATTAAGAAAATGCCTTATAGCTGGGCCTCATGGAGGCATTTCAACTGAGGCTCCTTCCTCTCTGATGACTCTAGCTTGTGTCAAATTGAAAAACAAAACGAGGCAGTACAGCTGCTGACCACTGATGGTAACTCATTCCTGGTTCCCACAGAGAATGCCCAGAGTAGTCTGTGGTGGGGTTAGTGGCAGCATTTAATAGCATAGGGAACCTGGAATAGCAAAAGCCTGGACTTTAAGGTAAAAGACTTACTTCTGCCGTGACATGTCCTTGGGAACCATCCTTGACTTCTTTGATCATAGGACTAGGAGAGGGGATATGCCCTGAGGCGTTGGCCCCCATATCACACAATCTCTGGACTGCTGTTGTTTCTCTGCCCTCTGCAAAAAGCTTTGGAGGGACTGAGCCCAGGGGCATGACTTGGAAGCACTCTAGAGCTTCTGTCGAAAATGATGTTGCCAATTCATTACGACAGGTGAAGAGATTTAAGTCAAGATTCACATAGACAGAGGCTTCGCTCCTCTTCCTGTCTCACCTCCTCTGCAGAGAAACTCGCACCAGTCTCACCAGGAGGCTTTACCCTCTTGTATGGACCCATTGCAGGTTTGGAGACGGATTCTCCTTGGGATTCTAGAGCATCTGGGCAGGGAGTTGTCTCCCCTCAGAGCCCAGGGGCTTCGAATTGGAAGGAACACTGAAGCAGGACCCTTGCAGGCCTGAGGCATCTGAATGGTGAGCCTGAGAGACTTTTCATCTGATAAATAATTGGTCCCTAAGACCGCAAAGCCAATTTCTGCTTGATAAACTATCTTAGGATCTGAAGAACGAAATTCAGAGACTTTGGGACTGAAAGATTTGATGAAGGACAGCCATCCATAAGGATCCACGCCCAGAGGAAAATATCCTTTTGAGAAACCTTAGGTTAGTGTTAAATGTTTGTATTATAGGTATTAGGGTGTTACAGATTAGGCTTTAGAGTTAGGGTTCAGGTTTTAGGAATTAGGAACTTTATAGGCAATTGTTAAGTAGTTGTTAAGTATTAATAAATATCTGCTTGATAAATAAAAATTTTCTGTTACAGTAGTCTTCAATCTCAATCTTTAAAGCTGCCCAGATTAGCTTCCTAAAACATGCTACTTCAAGTTTAGATTAACTCAAACATTACCTTACAGTCCTGTAATTCAGAAATCCAACAACAGATCTCACTGGCTAAAACTGAGTTGTTAGCAGAACTGCATACAGCAATGCTGGAGACCAAAGGGCAGAGAGCCTCATTCTTAGAAACACCTGATTAGTTTTCTTCCATTTCCTAGAGTTTACAGGCCAACTGTGTTCCTCGGCTAGTGGCCTCCTTCCGTCTCCGAGGCCAGCAATGACCAGTGGAGTCTTCCTCACATTGTTTCACGTTGATGCTGACATTTCTGCCTCTTTCTACCATTTAAATACCCTCATGATAACACTGGGTCCACCTCAATCATCCAAAATAACCTCCAGAGTTTAAAATCCGCTGTCATCAAGCCCACCTGTTACATTAACCCCCCATCACTGCGGGGTGTACCATATTCAGACTACACAGACATCTTTGGGGGAGCATTATTCTGCTTACTATGTCAACTGACTCCAATGTGCAGTAAGGATAAGAACTGTTGCTATACCCCATACAAGACAGACTAGGGGAGTCACCCAGCTTGTAAGATAAGGTGTGACAGATTGGCACACTGAAGGACTGGCATAGGTGAGGGATAAGAGGCAACAGTCAACTCTAACCATTTTGCATTGCTGCAGAATTTGTTAGGTAGGGACCGTGGTATCGTCACACGGTACTCTCAACCTTCCATAGGTTTCTCATGCACTTCTATAGGCTCTCTTAGGTGGAAGATGAAACTTTCTGGCACACAGGTGAAATGTCTTCAAATGTGTTTTGGTTGACCAACACCTTAACACACACATCCATACACACACTTCGAATTTATGGCTCACTATAAAAATCTAGCCATACTGGGGATACCTTTCTGGCAATGTACGTATGGTAATGTCATTTGCCTGACATTAATGCAAAAGCAAATTCTTCTTTAATGGGTAATATGGGACATAGGAAGTGACTGTGTACATAAAACCTTCTCTGCTAGTGAGTGTCCAAGGAGTCAGATAAAGGATTCAGGAAAGGCCGGCAGCTGGAAGACATATTGGCCTTCATTGGTACAAATTTCCTTTCTGCAGGAAATGAAGCTGAAAAGTGCCTCTTAGCTTTTAGTTACTATAAAAATACTTGAGATAAACCAATGTGCAAGGAAGAAAGGTTTATTTGGCTTAGTCTGGAAGTTCCAAGCTACAATGCGAAGACCCATTATCCTTGGACCTAGGGTGAAGCAGGGCATCCTGGAGGGGAAGATACAATTCAGTGGGATGACTTCTTCACTTGACAACAGCTCAAATGCAAAAGCCAGTGTCCCAACAGCCCCTTCAAGGGCACACCAGTGACCTAATTTCTTTCTACAAAGCCCCTCCAAAAAGCTCCACCATCTTCCAAAGGGGCCACAGGGGCTAGAGAGCCAGCTTGCAACATACAACCTTGGGGAATTCATTGAAGATCCACACCACCTCAGCCCCCAGCTGTCACTTCTGTCCTTGGTCTTCCATCAGCCTCCAGAAGCAGAGATGGAAAACTCTACTGTTCTTCCATAATCAGACTTAAAAAAAAATTATCATCCCAGGTGCTGCCTCCCATACCAAAAGGTGGGAAGCATGTGGCTGAGTTTGCAGCCAAGAAAAACATGAGGTCTAAAAGTACTGCTCATCATACTTCTGCCTCCAGCAGTCCAGTGGTTCAAGTCAGTTTGAACAGAAAGCAGAGAGTTGCCTGGCCCCAAGGATCACACGATCTTCACAGTCTTCAGCATATCTGACAGGACATAGGTGTCATCCCAACCCTGCCCAGGCTTCCTCAGGGTCTGCTCCAAAGCCTGTGCTATTTCCAGGAGCTCTGGTGTAGCAAGTTTCTGTTCTGGATGCAGCTGACAAAACAGGATCTCATTCACTTCACCCTCAATTCGCCGGACATACAGGAGAGGGAAGGCTGCCTTGAGTCTAGCCAGCACTGAGTCCTTTAACCCCAAGTCACGACACACGAGGTTAAGGATAAAGATACCTGTAGAGTAGGAAGGAAAGAGTAGAATGACCACAGATCCAGAAACACATCAGGGAGAATGCAAGCTCCTGAAACAGGGAGACTGGTGAATGAAAAAAACAAGCAGCACTCTCACAGAGAACACACGGAACACAAAAGCATGCAGACTGTGAAACATGGGAAGCTCAAGAGAACTTCAGCCTTAGTTTTTTGATGTTTTCCCATGGTATTCCTATATTTTAATATTCTCCATGCCTAGGAATCTTTTCATAAAAAAGTAATTAGCCGGGTGTGGTGGTGCACACCTTTAATCCCAGCACTTGGGAGGCAGAGGCAGGCAGATCTCTGTGAGTTCAAGGCCAGCCTCTTCTACAAAATGAGTCCAGGACAGCCAGGGATACACAGAGAAACCCTGTCTCAAAAAAAAATGTAATTAATACCTTCCATAAAAGATAAATTTATCGCCGGGCGAGGTGGCGCACCCCAGCACTCGGGAGGCAGAGGCAGGCAGATCTCTGAGTTCAAGGCCAGCCTGGTCTACAAAGCAAGTCCAGGACAGCCAGGGCTGTTACACAGAGAAATCCTGTCTCGAAAAACCAATATATATAAAAATTTATCAGTTCCACAAGGACATTATATTCTTGATATATAGAACACATGAGTATTTACTATCCAGTGAAAAGACAAGGTTATCCTGACTTCTGACAATCAAGGTTCTAAACAACCCAGGACACCAGAGGCCTTTAAAAATGCAAAATATCAAGGTGGTTGAGGACACAAGTTTCAAGTGACAAAGAGCTGGAGCTCCAACTCTGTCACCTTGGTAAGTCACTCATCCTAAGTTTCCTCGTCTGAAAGTGGGCTCCTATGAATATTAAATAGCACAATGCCAAGTTCAGGGCATCTGGAAACCATTCAAGTGAAAGCTAGAGTCACCAAGCTGCCTCAATGTGAACTACTACAACTACACTGTAAACTGGTTAGCACAATCTACAAAAGCTGAACATCTTCATAAACCCTGATCAGTTACAGCCCTATGTAGCTATCTAAGACACCTGCAAACAAAGCTACCTAGGAGCACCTGCTATTACTGGTAATACTGCTTATATCACCCCCAAACAGTGGTGCTGGACAAATGAATTGTAGCATAGTCACATGACTCCAACAGCAGTAAAAATGGACAATATAAACACACTATGGCTGAATCTCACAAACATGAGGTTGAGTGAAAGGAAGCAGATACTTTTAAGAATATAATGCATATGATTCTGTCTATATCAAGAACATACACTAAGCTATGATGACAGCTTAATGCTTACTCTTTAGAGGAGGAAGTTACTGAGGCGGTAAGAGGTGGATTTCCAGGATGTTGGAAAGAGTCTGTGTTTGGTGCTAGTAGACAGTCAGTTTGGGAAAACTAATCAAACTACACATTTACAAGCAATTTTTATTAAATAACAATTTCATTTTTTTTAATTATGTGTATGTGGGGAATATGGACTAGTTTTGTTAGTGCAGGCACCTGGAGTCCAGAAAAGGGCTCGGATTCCCTGCAGTTGGAATTAGAGGCAGTTGATGTGGGTGCCAGGAACCTAGCTCATCCTCTGCAATAGTGGCAAATGCTTTTAACCTCTGAGCTAACTCTCCAGCCCAAATAATTTGTTTTCCAAGAAGCCTTCCCTCCTTTCCTTCCAATCTCTAATGTTTCTTACCTTCATGGGACAGGATGCTTTTGACCTTCTGCAGGAAAAGTTGGTCTACAAACGCGGGGGGAGGACAACTCATTCCCAGTGCTGGATCCTTACTGTCTACATCAAACATTATCACATCATACCGAGGTTGTGCTGGGAAACAGAAGAAAGTGAGGGCTTGTCTTTGCAGGGTAAGATGGCATCCTTTCCACTTCTATACACACACCTGCTCTGAAGTCCACTGTTAGCAACTAATCTGAAAGATGATGTGAGTACTTAGCCTATGAAGACACGAATATCATGGTGTGGACCAGTCTTTCTCATCAGAGTTCAAACGATCCTACAGGACAGATGAGAGTTCCTCCAAATTTAGAGGTGCCTTCCAAAGGCAGATATTAACAGACTCACTCTAGGAAGAATGATACATGCTATGCATGCAGTTTTGGATGCTGGAAGAAATGAGCATCACCTGGGGACGTTTCTACAAACTTAGAGAATGGGGGCTGCACTCCCAGCCAGGTTAAAACTCCAGGGTGCTGGCAAGAAGACATGAGAGATGGGATACCTGTGGTATTTTTTGACAGTTCCCCAGGTATTCTAAAAGTGTAACCAAAACTGAGAGCCAGTCATCTAGCCAAAGCAGCTAACAGGCCTTTAAGGGCTGACCAAGCATACAGTAACTGTAGCAGCATCACGAGGCTCATATAGGTGAAGTTGTAGGCAGAGCAGGAGACCCATGGAATCCAGTGTTTTACAGAAAAGTAATGTGCACTTCATCCTATCTCTAAGGTACAAAGTGAAGGAAATCCTGCACTAGCGTTTCTCAGTCTCACGGCTGACATTTTGGACAGAGATTTTCTGCCATCAGTGATAATAACTTTCCTCCCAATTTGTGACAACCAAAACCACCTTGGCAGACTGACTTGTGGGAATGTGGTTTTACTCTATTTCTGACTTTACCTACGGCTGGATGATTTATTAAAAAAAAAAAGAAAAGAAAAGAAAAGAAATCTCAACACATGCTCTATCTTTTCTTCCTTTTCTTCTCACCAGCTACAGACTCCAGCTTCCTTGGAGTGTCAGGAAGTGGCAAGGTTACAAGGTCAGAAGGGAGAACTGTGACGTTTTACTAGTTGTCACATCCCAGCAAAGCTAAATCCATAGCCAAATGAACACACAGGTGAGAGACTGACAGGGTGTGGATGACCCTTCATAGAGATGAACTCTAGACACCCCTGCAGGCCTGGCAACCTTGGGCTAATGTTTCGTAACTAACACTCCTCTGAATGCTCTCAAAGCAATACCTTCTCCTCCTGCCAGGCTGGTAATGTAGTCCAGGCCATCTGCAATGTGAACCTTCATCCGGTCACTCTGTGAGAAGCCAAACCACCGGGTGGCCACTTCCAACATGGAAGGGTCAATCTCAACAGCATCGATGTGAGACTTTGGGAAACGATCGTGAATGAATAGGGGGAGGCTACCCCCACCCAGGCCCACCACCAATAACGACAGTGGAGTCTCTGTAACAAAAGAAGAGAATTTCATTTGTGACCTGCTGACTGGAAAGTTCTGTACAGGGAAAACAAAAAAGGAGTTAAAGTTGTTGTAAGGCACAGTGATGAACCTTTTAAAGACGTGGCCTCCTTGTATCATCCAACAAATCAAGAAGTCTCCAGACATTGGATCTTGGCCTTGGCTTCATTTTGACTAGATCCAGGCAATGAAGCATGTACTATGTCATGGTCCCTTACAAAGGCCAATATAATTGGCTGACATGATACCAAAAGTTTCTTAAGAGTTATTGGATATACTCCCACCCTAGGAAATAGAGGCACAATCTTATTTATAGTCACAAAGTAGTATGAACATAATGCCTGTCACCCAGCTCTTAACTCAAAGGGCTATAAATACCTTCTCAGACACCCCAACAAAGTAAGCACAATCCACTCAAATTCTTTAAAGCCCTGAAAACAAAGACCCAAATCCAAGCCCTAAGCAGAGAACCACAGTACCCACAAGAGGACTACATGAAGAAAACAAACAATCAAACAAGAAAATCACTTTTAAAAAGCCAGACAGAGAGATTAAGTACAGCTTAGCTACGGACTTCATGTGAAGACACTTGTGAGTGAACATAATCAAGTTCTTTATTAATGACAGTTATCATTTTAATTATAATTAAGAATTATATTTTGGCCGGGCGGTGGTGGCGCACGCCTTTAATCCCAGCACTTGGGAGGCAGAGGCAGGCGGATCTCTGTGAGTTCGAGGCCAGCCTGGTCTACAAAGCGAGTCCAGAACAGCCAGAGATACAGAGAAACCCTGTCTCGAAAAACCAAAAAAAAAAATTATATTTTGATCCAGGCAGTTGTGGCACACACCTTTAATCCCAGCACTCAGGAGGCAGAGGCAGAAGAATCTCTTTGAGTTCGAGGCAGCCTGGTCTACAGAGTAAGTTCCAGGACAACCAGGGCTACATAGAGAAACCCTGTCTCAAAAAACAAAAAAAAAAAAATTATATTTTGTGCTCAAAAATAAGGTACTACTGAAAAGCCATACATTACCCAAAGGCATTGGGAATGAGATAAATGTACCATCCAGTTAACATGATTATATACACATGTGAAAATTAATACATAACAAATTTTATGAATAACTTAAAATCTGCGTGCTTCACATATCTTACTGAATATATTTTATACCTTAATTTTAAAGCAAAAGAATCAGATGAAAAACAAAACTTATACCCCAACACAGGCAGCTATTTCAAGATGGCAGGCTACTTGAGGCAAGCTGCCTACAAGCTCATTAATGGAGACCATAGTCGAGAAGGGAGGATAAGAACCTACGGCACGAGTCAGCGTGTAGTAACTGCTTAAGAACACGGCTCTGGGCTCCTTTCTGCAGACTTGCATGCTGACTGTAGGAAGGCACTGGTCTCTTACCTAGGAGCAGCTCTGGGTTTCTCAGCAGGGCAAGGCCAGCAATCATGGCTTTATGGTGTTCACAACAGAGGTAACTCTTATCAATGGACAATCCTGTGGCAGGAGGGACGTCCTCGGAAGTACCAGCAGGTCGCTGCTTCTTCTTGTCCTTTTTCCGTTTCTTCTGGGCTAAATGAAAGAGTGGCACTGCTGAAGTCCTATGCTTCTTACGCTAGTCCTGGCAACCAGGGGATACGAGCAGCAGTGTGCTGGAGTGGCTTTAAACAGGTTGAAAGAGCCAACTGTTAAGAAAGCTGGTTGGTTGACATCATATAGATAGCCTGAAATTGCCCATTGAGGGAATAGACATCATAGAAATTGGCAAATTCTATTTGACCCTCTCCACAAAAACATGGACACTTTAATATTTGCCACAAACCACTGTATACCAAGAGGCCAGAAAAGGTACACAGCAAAGGCACAGTCAAAACCTGGAAATGTTAACTAAAGGTCCTAAAGGACCTCTCCGCTGAGAGCATAAGACCAGTGACAGGGGGAGAGTTGACACATTATCCTTTTACGCAAGTGTAAAGTCACTACTGCCTCCTCAACACCAATTACTATGCCGACACTGTTTAGTCTTAGTGCCTCTTGTAACTGTTTCCAATTCTTTGCCCATGAAAAACACTGAGCATCTCAGGTATTCACTGAAGTACACAGAGTGCACAGGTGGTTCAGGTAAGACATGAACCTAAGACTGCTTGTCTCCCATGTCTACCATCTTCCTACCACATGGTATACAATCCCACTGATACAAGAAATCACAGAAGATAGAAAGCCTATAAAAGATCCCTCCACTTTCTCTACTCCCTCAATACCATACTAAACGGATGGTTCTACATTGTCATAGGAATCTGCACTTCACAGAAGCATCAGAACTGATGTGTAGCTATGGGGTACTTTCAGAGATCTCTTCAGAGTAATTGCTACTTTTTGGTCATCCATACTTCCAAGATGGAGACGACTCCTCCCATGGGAAGAAAAGTTTAGCAAGAAGGCCAGAAACTTGACAATGCTGGGCAGTGGTGGTGCAAGCCTTTAATCCCAGCACTCAGAAGGCAGAGGCAGACGAATCTGAGTTTAAGGCCAGCCTGGTCTACACAGTGAGTTCCACGACAGCCAGGGCTACCCGGAGAAAGCTGGTCTGAAAACACCAAAAAAGAGAAGAGAAAAGAAAAGGAAACGACAATGTGAAAAAACCTCAAACTCAAACTGAAAAGAGGAAAATTTTCTCTTCAGTAATTTGACTGAAGTATGGGATAAGATTGAAGGAACTTGCAGCCAGAATTACCATATGAGAGGTGGGAGCCCACACACATGGAGAATGCCCCAAGGACAAAATCATTCTGCAAGTACTAGATAAGGGTGAATCTGTGACCTCAGGAGTCTGACTTCTCCCTCCAACTTCTTCCAGACTTGCTGTGAGGACAAGCAAAAGCAATGACTGGGAATCAAGACACCTAATTTCACATGTCTCTGTGACCAAAGAGAAGTTATACTGGAGAAGGGGAGGACAGGAACATTTGCTTTTTAATCTAAAGCATTTTTTTTTTTTTTTTTTTTTTGTAGACAAGCTCCATTTCCTGTCTGGTCTGGAAACTGCTTTGTAGGCCAAGCTGGGCTGCAATGATCCTCTGCCTTCTGAGTACTGGGACCAATGCAATGCACCACCAAGTCCAGCCTTAGTTTATCCTAAATGTATGGTTTTAAATTGGTTGGTAGATAGATAGATAGATAGATAGATAGATAGATAGATAGATAGATAGATAGACAGACAGACAGACAGATAGATAGATAGACCACAATAATACAAACATATCCAGCCAGGGGGTAGGTGTAGGTAAAACAAATAGTGATTTCCCCCGCAGTGAGATTTCTTGGTAACACATTAGACATACTTAAGAGTGATCCTCAGGGCTGGAGAGATGGCTCAGCGGTTAAGAGCACTGGCTGCTCTTCCAGAGGTCATGAGTTCAATTCCCAGCAACCACATGGTGGCTCACAACCATCCATAATGAAATCTGGTGCCCTCTTCTGGCCTGCAGATATACCTGCAGACAGAACACTATACACAATAAATAAATCTAAAAAAAAAAAAAAAAAAAGAGTGATCCTCAGTGGTTAAGAACACTGGCTGTTCTTATAGTGAAACGGAATTCAGGTTGCAGCACCCAGGCCAGACAGTTCATAGCTGCCTGTAACTCTAGCTCAAAAGGATCTAATGCTTTCTTTGGGTCTCTACAGGTACCTGTATCACATGCACATGTGTGACACACATGCATGGCACACACATACACACACACAGACACAATTTTTTTATATATAAAAATAAAATAAATCTTAAAAAAAGAAAATGAGTGGCCTAAGGGAGGTCTGGATGTCACTGGCCAACAATGTAAACATCAGACAGATGTGGCCACATTAATTAAAATTAATTAATTAATTAAAATTCAAGCCAGTGTGATGGCTTATGCCTGTAACCCTAGCTCAGTAGACTGAGGCAGGAAGACTGCTGAAAACTCAAGAACAATCTAAAGACTGCGACTATCTTGAAAGTAAAATAGATAAATAAGTAAAAATCAACTTTTAAAAAGACATCACACCAACTGTATTCCATGTGCTCTGCAGCCATTTATAGTTAGGGGTTACCATACTGGAATAGAAGCTCAGAAACTAAGGATTTTCTTCATTGCACACAGTTCCACCGAACAGTGCTAGACTAGATGGCAGCTAAGGCATCAAGTCTAAATCCCTCTAAAGCAGGCAAGTATGGGGTACAATATGGAGGAGGGCAGGGCTCCACACAACCTTCATGTTTCTGGCTCATCTCACAGGGGCACAGAGGGATGTATATGTAGCAGCTTATAAAACAGATTCCCTTTAAACTGAGGCTCTAAAGCCATTATCAACCTTATGCAGCCTCACTGCCCCCACTCCTTATCATTTTGGAGCTAGGCTTTGCTGAAGAGATGAACAAACACTTATCTCCACTAGTACCCTGCCCAGATGGTGAGAAAGGAGAGCCAGAGAGCCCTGCACCTCTGGTCACACGGAGCCAGGTCTGTCCTCATCTCTGCCAAGCTCTCAGCTCTTTTTAAGCACCCTAAATGGAGTCTCTCCACACCCAGCTGGGTCCCACGACCACATCCAAGATACCTCACCTCTGTGAGACACATCCTTCAGCAGCCTGGCTTCCGATTGCACCACATTCCTGTTGTTGAGGAAGATGAGCCGCCGGAAGTACCGCCTGTCTTCTCCTTGAACATCCTCAATAACATAGTCACCACTCAAGGTACTGTGGTCTTGGTGCTGAACGGTCCGGACCCCAATATCCCCACCCACAGACAGGAAGGGCACCTAAAGAAGCAGACAGAGATGTGACAAAAACATCAGCTCTATTAACAAACATGTGACGCTATGCACCCAGCTCTGGTGTGAGCATGAGGACATCCCCATGCCAAAGACAAACAAGAGCTCCAAAGACTTGCCTTTCTACTCCAGTGCTCAAGAGGTTTGCTCCACTTCAGAAACTCAAAGGAAGACACAGAGATCCCCTAACCACTAGAGACCTGCACTTGGTGCTGCCCAAGAAAGATGTAAGATGTTCATCAGTAAGCACACAGATTCCCAACAGCCCAGTACAATAACGAAGAAGACAGAACCATTGAGAAGAGCTGTACTGTGTGAGAAGGAATCTGGACAAGAACAGAAATGACAACAGCCCAGGGGAAACAACAACCCTTCCTTTCACCAGCTTAATCTCATCTTTTGCCCATTTTTCCTCACCTCAGGATAAGAGTGTATTTCCCCCTACACTTGCTCCCTCCCATCTTGACCTGTTTCTTAAAGACCTTATCAGCATATTTTCTGTCAGTAATTCCTGGTCTTGCAGACTTAGTGAGAGAAGCTCTTCAGAGAAACTGACCCTTCGTGAAATAAATATCTCTAATTGATAACAATCCCAGAGTCCGCCAAAAAAAATCAGAGTCCTCATCAACACATGTCAGCCTGGTGAGCAGGACCATAGGTTAGAAACCCAAGACCCAGGATTTGATTTTACATCTGTCACTATCATCTGTCATATCACTGACCCTCCAGAACCTTGCTCTTAGCCCAGCTCTTACAACAGACCTGTCAATCACTTGTGGTGACAGATGACATAAGACAGATGTTAACTGATAATACCATTTCCTGGTATAACATTCAGTTTCTTTTCCAGCAATGCTAACATCCTGAAATGAACTATTTGAGTCCTCTCCCTTTTATAACCTCACATAACACTTCTGAGACACAGAACAACCAGGGAATTCCATTTCAAATGTGGGAAGAGGTGGCTGGAAAGATGGCTCGGGGGTTAAGAGCACTGGCTGCTCTTCTAGAAGTCCTGGGTTCAGATCCCAGTACCCAAATGGCAGCTTACAACTGTAGTCCCATGGGATCTGGTGCTCTCTTCTGGTATACAGACATATATGCAGAGGAAAGACCCATATGCATAAAATACATAAATAAATCTATTTTTGAAAAATGTGAAAAAGAAAAAAAAAAAACACAGGCCCCTAACCCAGGTACTACATGTACTTGTATGTTGTGTGTGTGTATATATATGCATGCACGTATGTGTGCATGTGTATATGTGCGTGTGTGCATGTGTGTGCCTTGAACACACAGGCAGGGGTTGTACTCCACTACTGATCTACATCCCAACCCCTAGAGTGTCTCACGTTTCTTTCTCTACTCAGCAACATTTAACTCTCACCTGTCAATAATTCTCCAGGCTATGGTCAGATTCTAGCCCTTACTTTCTTCTTTATATTTTGATAATTATTTTATTTACTATTATTTTATGTGTAGCGCCTGCACGTCTGTGAGAGGGTGCCGGGTCCACTGGAATAGAGTTATAGACAGTTGTGAGTTGCCATGTGGGTCCTGGGAATTGAACCCAGGTCCTGTGGAAGAGCAGCCAGTGCTCATAACCATAGAGCCATCTCTCCAGCCCCTTATTTAATTTTAATTTTTGAAATTAGCACACAAAGTAATGGGTTTCATCACAGCCTCCTTATACATCTCTCTCATTATACTTTGTTTTCATTTGTTCCCCTCCCTTTTTAAGACTTTTTAAGGCTCCTTCTGCTTTCCTGGCTGCCAGTGGGACTCCAGAAATCAGTGAAAGCTGCTGTCAAAGTTTTGGTACCTGCGGCTGGGGAGGCATCCCAGCTGGGGCCAGCTCCATGACTCTGGCTGACAGCTCTGCCTGAATGTTTTCCATGCCCTCATAGTGCTGGCCTCGATGAAGAGCCACTGTGACCAACCTCCTGAAGCCTGCACTGGCCGCCAGCTGCTTCCGTCCCTCCTCCATGCCAAAGAGCCACTCAGTCTCACGGCCCTGGGGTACTGGAATAGACGAAACTGGTTAGAGGGAGTGCTGGGGCAAAACGTTCAAGCCCCGAAGTCAGTATGTCCACACGGCAGAGCCAGTCACTGCTCAGGACCAGCTTCCTGCCTGGGACCCACTGAAGCTAGCAATTCCCAAAGCAGAGCAGCCATCGAACATGAAGCCGGACTCAGGGTGATTTGAGTGTGGTATGTCTGAAGGGGAGGGAGACAGATAAATAGCACAACACAAACAAACAAGCAAACAACAACAAAAATAACAGCGCTGTCTCTTCCATGGAGGTCTGAGTCCAAGCTGTTTAAAAATGCAAATAATGGAATCCTCACAATGGGCAGGATGAACATGGCATTACTTCCATTTTCACAAAGGAGGAAAGGGAAGCACAGAACTTCCAGTATTTGTCTAACTTCATATTGCTAGGGAATACCAAGCTCATACTCAAACCCAGACAGTCTGGCCCACCACCATGGTCCTAACCACTCCCCTGTTCATTCCCGCAGGTGGACAGTAAGAGTTATGAAATACTTGGAAAGATGGCTCAGTTGTCAAGAAACCAGATTTCCAATATAATCACACCTCGCATTCATCTAGAAAGCGTACATTTTCTTCACTTCTCCAACTCTTTCCATCCCTCCATCCTTCTGGTGCCCTCACTTCTTCACACAGTAACAACTGACATTCAGACACCACTTACCACATGACAGGCATCATTTCTAAGAGAGCTTACATGTCCCAACTATACAAGAGAATTACAATTCCATTTTACTTACAAGGAAAATTATCTGAGAATAAGGCACACAGGAAAAAGTAATTTTGTCAGTGTCATATCACCAGGAAGTGCCTAAGCTGGGACTGGAATCCAAAGACTCTTGCAGAGTTCAATAATTTCGCTGGTACCTTGGACTGCATCCCTTAAGTATGCAGAGTGGCTTTCCTTCTGAGATCCAACAGCACACACACTAGATAGAACTCGGCCAAGATATCTCAGCTGGCACTGACCAGCCCAGCCTTGTCTCCATGAACCCATCATCCACTGAGGAACTAACATTTCTAAAGAACGTGTAATGGGGCCTAAATATACACTTACAATCCCCTGCCTACCATGTCCATTCTCAAACGCCATCAAGCCTTTAGAATGGACTATAAAGAACAAGCTCAAGTCTAAGAAGGTTGCTGGAGAGCTATTTACTCCCCTTTCGTCAAACCTTGGCTAATCTAAGCTTCTTAAGATAAAAACAGCCATGGCACACCCAGTCACCAATACCCAAGCCCAGGCGCAGCCCTGTAAGCCAGCCAGCCCTTCCAGGTGGACCAATCCCAACTCACTGATGAAAATGGCAAAGTGACTGTCCCGCGATGGTTTCACACTGGGGTTGTCCACCACGTGGAGGGTGTAGCGTGGCTCCCCAGTGTCACTACTGCACAAGTCCAGAGACACACTCCCCAGCCCGGCCTTGCAGCGGCGCAGCTGGCTGCGCAGCCAAGCATAGTGTTGCCGCTCCCGCACGGCCTCAGCCAGCCGATCGGCACTCTCCAGCCGTACAGGCTTGCCCTGCTCCTGAGTACATAGCTCAAAGATCTGAAGGGCAGAGCCAGGGACTGGCCTGAACTTGGTCATGACGAAGGCAAAGACAGGCAGGGAGAACCGAGGCTCGGCTTCAAACGCCTGGTCCTGGCTGTCGGCCACTTGGTGTACCCTCACCATCCACCCCTCCCGAGAGAAGTGACACACTACTTTCTTCAGGATGTGAGCCTGAGCCAGGGAGATGCAGAGGTAGCGACCGCCCACCTGCAGGACACGGCCAACCTCGGCCAGCATCCTGTCTACCTGCTGCAGGGTCTTCTCGTCCTCATCTGTCAGGACAGCGTCCAGCGTGCCCTTGTCCAGCACCACCTGGAACGTGGCGTCAGGAAAGTCCATCTGCATCATGTCCATCCTCAAGAAACTCATGTGGGGCCGTCGGCTGGCATTGCGTTCTTTCATTTGCTTGATGACGACCTCACTGATGTCAATATTCACTATGTCCTGATAGCCCACGTCATACAGATGTTCACTTAGCTCTGAGCTGCCACATCCAATCACAAGCACCTGGAGAAAAAAGGAAATCGTGCACAAAATGGAAGTGACCACGGCCAAGAAACGCAATTCGGATACTTCAAAGAAGAAAGTCTCATGTTGGCTGTTTCATATTCCCGAAAGTCAGATACTACTGTCAGGAGACAGCAACACTGCAATTAACTGTAGGTGCCATCTTGAAACTACCAATGCAGGTGTGTACAATTCACAGGCCAGCAGAACCATGAATGGAGTCCAGAACAAAGTCCCAGACATGTTTAAAAACACTGTAACTTTTTTTGCGATTTTTTTTTCTGTGTTACTTGATTGCATGGTTCTCAAGTATGAGACTTGCAGAGACCAGCAGAAGACAACTACATTGTAAGTAACAATGACATTGTATTACAATGTCAAAAGCCAGACACACCTAGGAAGAATTCACTAATCAAAACAGTATTCTGCCATAATGAAGGTCATGTGAGAACAGGCTTTGTGATGTGATGTGTGCTATTCCAAACTTAATGTGTGGCTTTGAGAGATGGCTCAGTAGGTAACTACTGTTCTTGCAGAAATTCAGTTCTCAGTACCCATATGGCACAGCTCACAACTGTTTATAACTCCAGTCCTGGGGAATCCGATAGCCTCTTCTGGCCTCCACAGGGTCCTGTACTCACATGATGCACATAAACTCATGCAGGCAAACACATCTATGCACAATAAAATAAATAAACAAAGATCTATTTTTTTAAGTTTGTAGAAAGTTGCAAAATCCAAAAACACCAGTTGCAATCCCATTTTTACTGTTAAAAATGTAGCCTAACATAACTCTCTCCATCCAACCATGCTTCTCATTTTCCCAGACAATAATCTACAGTTTGTGAGGACTCAAAATCTGCTCTCATCACAGATCCCACCTCATGATATTTAGCTATTTTTCTAAAGGCAAATTTAAAATCCTAATTGGTGTGTGGGGGGGGGGGGTCTGGCACAATCTCCCATTCATCTTTCAAAACTTCTGGTGTCACCATCTCTGAAGGAAAAGCATACTTCCATGAGATGTGAATAAGCTCCAGGGCCAACCAGACCTGCACTGAAATCTCCATTTAACCACCTACTACACGTGTGACCTCCAATACTGACCTGTAATAATATGTGCACAACCGCCCCCGACTTCATGGAGAATAAAAAGACTGCACATCACAGACGTTAAGCTTTCCTCCCTACCCCCAGTACAAGCCCATCTCTTCCACACCCGTTTAACTTGGAACTTTTCACTTTCAGAGCCTGCGCCCTTTATGCCTTCCTGCTCCTGTAGCTTGAGGGCAGGGCCCAAAGCCTGCAATTTGATGAGCATTCAGCAGGCTCTGAAACATAGACATCAATAAAACCCCACAGCGCTGCCTATTCCACACTTGGGCACACTTTCAGAACACTTCCAAAAAGGGTTAAGTCGAGGATGAGCTTTTAACTGAAATCCTCAAAAGGCTATTTTAAAGTTGTCATTTAGCCAAACTGGTGGATGGAGTCCTAAAATTGTGGATCCGAGTAGGGTCCCCACGCCTGCCTATCTCCTAAATTTAGGACTGCTCTCTTCAGTCCTCATAGAGGGCTACCGAGTCGTACGCCTTACCTTTTCCCTGGGCTTGATGTATTTGTGCAGCACCTCGCACAGCTCCAGATAGGTTCCATACCATTCGAAAGCGTTCTTTCCTCGCTGCTGGAAGAACTTCTCCCAATATTCAACAGAGCCAAACTCCTTGGAGCTTTTAGGTAAGAGATTCATATTCCCACCGCAAGCTGCGTCTTCGAAACTACTCCTGGTGACAGGTCATGAAGGGGACTCACCCCGGAACACCCGGAATGCAGCAGCGGGAATCTCATCCACTACAGACAGCATTGATTCGTTCCGCACTCAAAACCCAACCTAACGCCCCTGTGCAGTATACGCACGCGCGTACCACTGAGCCCGCCGCGCACCGCCCCTTTGCACCCTCAGTCCACACCCCACGTGCAGCTGCCCCACACTCAGTCCACAACTCTCAGACCCAACAACCATATCCGGGTAAGAGGTCTTGTGATTGGTCAGGCGCCCAAACCAGACCAGCAGCTCATTGGTCACTGCGTCTCATTTCTGAAACTTCATTGGCTGGGACTTTCTTGCCTCTCGGACTTGATCGTAGGCGCCGTGCGCTTTACCTAAGCCAGTCGGAGTGGGCGGGACTTCCTTCCAGACTCTGGGCGGAAGAGGCCGACTGCCTGGAGCGGCTAGGCGCATAGCCTTTGGGAGACTGCGCTCTTACCTGGCTGAGGGCGCGCGGCCATAGGAGCTCGCCTGGTCACTGTTGAATGGCTAGCCTCCTCAGGAGGAGGAGGCGCACAAAGAAGTCTCTGTTGTTCAGGAGGATGTGAGACTTGGGTGCATGTGCCTTTCTGCCGTCTAAGACCTGCACAACGCTCTTCCCTTCCTCGTCTTCTCTCCCCGGACTTACTTTGCCTCTGTTTTTGGTTAATTCAGAGGGAAATGACTACTTTTTCTTCTCCAAAACACAGGGCTCCACTATCAGTACTGTAACAGCGTCACATTTCAAGAGGAAAGACTTAACCGAAAATTCAGAGGTGCCTCTCCCCCCTTTCCTCGCCCCGCCCCCCCCCAAAAAAAGACACAGTAGCTGTACTGAAAATGCTCATTTTGTAATCGGCTTCTTTAAATTGTCATTCGCATGTCAACTGTAAAGGCATATTTTGTGTGTCTGATAAACATACCATCCTTTTAAATGTTCGTCTTACGAAAATATCCCAAGGAAGTTCCTGGTGAAGGGCTATTTTGAAAAGACTAAAAGAAACAGCTCTCACAAAAAAAAAAAAAAAAAGAGTAAGAGAGATGGCTTATTCTGAAGCCAAATATGAGTTACTATAGCCCAGGAACACAGATTTAGGTTCCGCAAATACCATGTTCCCATGAGGTAGCAATTGCATGAACTTTTTATAGTAACAACACAGAAAGTAGTAAAATAACACACTTCCAAATACATTGGCGAGAATATTGTGAGATAGTTACCACCAAGAAGGAAAAACTAGAGGTCTGTTCATACTTCACATAAGTCTTATCTAATGATCACAAAAGATGTTGAGCAATGTACAGAGGAGGACACTAAATAGCTATTAAAGGGGCTAAAGATGTCTTCAGATAATTTGGCTCTGGACTTGCAACATTTCAACCTCTCCCATCATTGAAGTTGCAATCAATGAGCCTTTGAAGGCACAGCTTCTTCCCGGAAAAAAATTTTTTCAGAGCCTACATACACAGGGCTAGCACAAACACTGAACAAATTAGATATATTTTTTTAATTTGAAATAATCTTTAAACATTTCAGAATCATCTATTGGACTTCTTTTTATTGAAAAAAATTATACGATATTCTGATCATGGTTTCCCCTCTCCCAACTTCTCCCAGTTCCTCCCAACCTCCTCAACTCCATGCCCTTTCTCTCTAAATAAAACACACAGAATTTAAAGAAAGAAAGAAAGAAACACAAACAAACATCAAAACATAAAATCAAAACCATAATATACAAGCAAAAAACTAGTAAGGCAAAAAGGCCCAAACAAAGCAATATGAGTTTGTTTTGTGTTGGCCATTTATTGCTGGGCATGGGGACTAAACTTAAGTGTGGTAAATATAACCAATGAGAAGCTATTGGAGAAAATTAATTTTTCCTTTGCAAGTTGGCATCAATTCCAAATAACTTCTTGGTTAGGTGTGGATGCCAGTGTCCACTCCCCATCTCAGGGCTGGGCCTCCATGTGAGTTGGACCTGTGCAGGCTCTGTGGATGCTGCCACAGTCTCTGGGAGTTCAGTCATAGGTGCATCAGTTTTGTTGTGTCTGGAAGACACTGTTTCCTTGGAGTCATCCATCACCTCTGTCAGCCTTCTCTTCTGCAGAGCTCCCTGAGACCTGAGGGAAAGGATTTGATGAAGTCATCCCATTTAGGACTTGGTGTCTGTCTTAGTTAGGATTTTATTGCTGTGAAGAGACACTATGACCATGGCAACACTTAAAAAGGAAAACATTTAACTGAGGCTGACTTACAGTTTCAGAGGTTTATTCCATTATCATCAAGACAGAAAGCATGGCAGCATCCAGGCAGACTTGGTGCTGAAAAAGGAGCTGAGAGTTCTACATCTTGATTCTTAGGCAGCAGAAGGGGACTGTGTGCCACACTGGGTTTAGATTGAGCATAATGAGACCTCAAAGCCTACACCTACAGTGACACATCTCCTCCAACAAGGCCACACCTACTCCAACAAAGCCACACCTCCTAATAGTGCTCGCCCCATGGGACAAACATTGAAAGATATGAGTTTACGGGGGGGGGGAGGGGGGAGCATTCCTATTCAAACCACCTCAGTGTCCAAAATCTCTCCGTCTCTTCACATTATCCAGTTGTGGGTCTCTGTGTTAGTTCCCATCTACTATAAGAGGAAGCTTCTCCGATAGTGGCCAACCAAGACATTGATCTATTACTGTGAAGAGACAACATGACCACCACAGCAACTATTATAAAGGAAAACATTTAACTGGAGCTGGCTTACAGTTTAGAAGTTTAGTCCATTATTATCATGTCAGGAAACATGGTGGCATGCAGACAGACATGTTTATAGCAAAATATGTTCAAGAGTCATTTTATTGCTTTAGCAGAACAATAGTATTTGGTTTTCCCTTAGGTCCATGACCTATCCAGTCTAAAGTTCATTGCCACCAGCAGTGTCAGACATGGATTTCATCTCATTGAGTGGGCCTTAAATCTTATCATAGAAATGACCATAGAGGCATTGCAGATGTGGCTGCTTTGTCACATATATATCAGAGGGTGGCAGAGAGGAGAGAAGCTGTGTCTATATTCAGTGTTCTAACCTATGAACATCTGAATGAATAATAGCCTAACATTTCTAGGGAGAAAAAAGCATGCCAGATACCAACACCAGTTCGGCACCATGGGGCCCAGAAGGGAAGCTAGCTTGTGTTGACCACCATTCTAGCACCAGGCAAGCACCAGATGGGCTCCCAGGACAGGAAGCAAGCCAGAAACTAGGGGAGCCCTGCCTGGGCCTGGAAGAGGAGGTAATGGGTGAGCCAGTCCTGAGAGTATGAGTGTGAGAGAGCCAGTCTTGCCTTTTTTCTGCTTTGTAGTGGTGTTGGCAAGGGATAGATCCTCTCCCTGTGGCCCTCACCACCAGTGGTGAACACAACATCTGGCCCTGATGGAGTCACAAGAGCAGGAGAAGTGTCCCTGCCACTCACATGCTGCAACACGTGGGAGAGCAGGCCCTGC
The DNA here is from genome assembly GCA_907164525.1 of Lophiomys imhausi. NCBI lineage: Eukaryota > Metazoa > Chordata > Mammalia > Rodentia > Muridae > Lophiomys > Lophiomys imhausi. The sequence continues at coordinate 161,818 of CAJQZJ010028838.1, read as the reverse complement.
ACCTTGCCTGGGCAGCACAATACAGCTGGTCCTAGATGTGGGAATTGTGGGTGAGCCAGCCTTGAGGGAATGAATGTGGAAGAGCCAGCCCTGCCTTCTGTCTGCATTGTGGTGTTGGCCTGGGAGATCCCCTTTACTCTCTTGCCCTTGTAACAGGCAGCAGGCAGGAGAATTGGTCCTGATTGGGTCATGAAAGCAGGAGAGCTGATCCAACCCCTTACCTGCTATAGCACTTGGGAGAGGAGGCCCTGCAATTAGGAATTGCAGGCTCAGATCCAGGCTTTGAGTTGGTGCACACCCCATTAATGAACTACTGGAGTGCCTGAAGAGGCCAAATTCACAGACCCAAAACTACAGGATCTCCATGACACAGGACAATAACAACATATCTAAAAGTAGTCCCAGTGAGGTTCCAGTATTGACAAAGTAGCAGAAGCCAGAGGCCTCATACCAGACCAAGGAGTCATTATAATGAACATTTGCAAGCAAAAAACATGTGGACAAAATGGAATATTGTGGGGCACACTGAGACATACTATACCTTCCACGATGGATCTAAAAGGAGGTGGGAGAGGATTCACACCAAGATAATACATTTGCATCTTTCATAGCACTAATTATTTGGTCATTCATTGCAGAGGCAATGAAAAGCAAATACAGAGTATAAACATAAGAGAGAAATTTTTGTATGCGTGGGGCAAGAGTTTACAATAGGAGGAAAGCAGCAGCAGGTCAAACTAGAAGCTGAGTTAAAAAGCAAGTTTTAGAGGTCTTCTATTTCCGTCCTTTAGCTTAAGCCTATCAGGCCACAAGAGGCTAACAGAGAACCAGGCCCATGATAGTTGGGAAGAAACAATCTGAGCAATGTTCTTTGGAAAGACTGAAGTTTGATGACTTACTGGAAGGGAATAAACGACTAAGGGACTCAAAATGGTACCCACATTTGGCCTCTGAATAACTGAGGACTAGTATATAGAAAGTACCTGGAGAAAAAAGAAAATCATCTGTAGAACTGTTACTTGAAAGGAATGGAAAGGACCTGTGTTATTGAAACCCAGAGCCAGACGCCAAAGCTGGACTTCCCAAATGTCCATCTCAGTTGACGTCCTCTCACATTGAGTTGCAACCAGTGGGAGGCACTGGCCCAAGGTCTGAAAACACTTCATGAGTGGGATCTAAAACCAGATAAAGAGAATTCTCCATGGTGTACAGGGAGTGGCTCGGGTAATACTGGAAACTATTTCATGGCGGCGATCTTCACAGACAGCCTTGTTTTCTACACTTGAGCTAAGAAATGGTCTCCTCTGTCTTGCAATAACAGAAGGTGGGCATAACAACCTAGAGTGATTTCACACAGCTTTATTAGCTGGATGTCAACACTTTCTTGAGAATATTGCTGACCTGAGAAGTACTTGGCAAGCTAATACTGGATTCATCAGATTGAAGTATTAGTAGTACTGTGTTCAGTTTGTATAGCTCTTATAGTCTGCCAAGAGCTTTTCTTATATAATGGTTTGGATTCATGGGAAAAAGATTTAGAGCTGCTAAATTAACTTTTACATTAACAGAACTGACTCTTCTGACTGGAAAAACATGGCAGTCTTGTTAAGGATTAATTAGCATCATCCCAGGAGACGGTCACACACTGGCAACCATACACATATAATTGATAATGAGCTCCAATTGCTTGAAAATAAATGAAGGAAATTATACTTAGGCCTGATTGAGTTCGGTCATGAGTTTTCCATTCACCTCCCAGTATTCTCTTTGTTCACTCATTTCTTCTGAAACTGAATCTGTAGCTGTACAGTTTTCCTCATACGTATGGATTGCCAAAGCATTCCCATTTGACGGAGAAACTGAAGCACACTGGAAACAGGCAAGTCTTTGCCTTTAGGCCTGGAGCAGTACATTTAGAAAAGTTGGGAAGGTGGGGAGCAGAGTGAATAGCCCCAATGTCAGTGATCTATGTCTGGTGTGTGGGACCTCTACATGAAAGGGCTCACAAGTCTTCCTTTTTGATCCTATATGCAGAGTAGATATTGAGGAAGATTAAAAGGGTACACTGTAACAATGTTTTCTCCATAATTTTATTGTCAACCAGTTCCTGTGCAGGAAAAATAGACCTTGAAAAACAACTTCTTTTTCTCCAGAATTGTAGCACTCGGCACTCTGAACAGTGAGCATCTCAAGTGTCACATTTCAGGGGATGATCTCTGTCCTCAGCCCATAACAAAATACTTTCCACAACCAAAGGAACAGTTTTTAAATAGAATTCAATAAATAAAACTCACTGAAGTGCTCCACCCAACATATTCATCTTAAATTTCTGATCCAGCAGCTTCAAAGAAACAAAACCAAAATTCCCTCTAGTCCAATGTCTCTAAAGTGGAAACTCTTTTCTTGCCACGAGGTGGCTGGGCTACAAGAAATTTCTTTTCCTAAGAAGAATCTCAAATTATGGTGCCAAACCCTTTTATTGTCACTGATGCTCCTCTTCCCCAAATCGTTCACTTTTCATTTAGTTAGTGGTTGGTTGGTTGGTTGGGTCTTTTGTTTGCTGTTTGTTTTCTTGTTTTTAACAAGGTTTCACTCTGTAGTCCTGGCAGGCCTAGAATTCACCATGTAGCCCAAGCTAGCACCAAACTCACACCACTCCTCCTGCCCTAGCCTCGAGTGCTAGAATTACAGGCACGAGCCACTAGGCCTGCCTTGAATAGTGTCTTTATCTTCATTTCTCTGACATACGGTAGAAAAAATCCTATCTTTAAAAATAGTATTTTAAGAACTGAAATGTACTCCACATGACATAAACTCCATCAATAATAAAAGTATAGACATTCCCTACCTTACTCCTGTCTGTCTTCCCATCTCCTCTACCTACTTTGTCTCCATAGATTTACATACTCTATACATGTCATAAAAATATAATCATAATATTTGGTCTTCTGTGTTTGGCTTCTTTCATTTAGCTTATTTCCAAGGCTCATCTCTTATGCATGTATCAGTATTCCAATCTATTTAATAGCTGAATAAGATGGATATTAATTGTTTCTACTTTGGACTATTATGAATAATGCTACTGTGAACATAACACACAGTATTTGTATGAAGGTGTGTTTTTTATTAAGATATATGTCTAAGAGTGAGATTGCTGGATCATATGTTCATGATTATTTCAAAGAGTAATTCTGATAGGTTTGGTCCAGAAAAGTAAATTAGGGCATGTAGTTTTTCTCAAGACATTGTTATAATGATTTACTCCATTGGCAGTACATATTACACAAAGAAAATCCCAAGACTACCATAACAAATACGGACTGAGAAGTAAAGAAGAGAGCACAGGATAGTTGTGGTAAGAAGACCAATTGAAAATTCAGCACTTAGTGTCCTCCAAAAACCAGGACAGGTTTAAGGACATAGGACAAAAGGTGGAGGCTCACAGAGTTAATAGTTCAGAGGGAAAGAAGATTAAAAAGGTAGAAAGGGGCTGGGAGACATGACACACTTGGGAGGAAGAGGCAGGTGGATCTCTGTGACTTTGAGGCTAGCCAGGCTACATAGCGACTCTATCTCAACAACAACAAAGCAAGAAGAATGGTAAATATTATTAGTAAAATAAGTGCATTATATCTCTGAAAAATTCATATATATATATATATATATAATTCATTATATCTCTGAAAAGATGTTAATGTTATTTGGTATTGCATATAGAATGTACTTTTTTTCCAAGTATAAATCTGATCATGATTCTTTCTGGTTGGTAAATTCTTGGTATGCTCTAAAGTTCCTTCATGACCCAATCTCATATTCTGCTAAAGCCCTTGTTAACCATGCTCCAATCAACTTGCCTGCCCCGTCTTTTCCCATAAATATCAAAATCCCGAATACTGAGAAACTGAGAATCCAGTTCTAAAAGAATGAAATTGGTTTCCTATCTTCATCACATACAAAACTTAACTCAAAATGAAGGACTAAAAACTATAAAACCCAGGGGAAAGCTTCATGGCATTGAGTTTGGCAGGGTTTCTTAGATATAACCCCAAAAGCAAAAATGGACAAGTGGGACTAAATCAAACTTTGAAACTTCTGTACATAACAGAGAATACACAACAAAAGTTAACAAACAACCTACAGGACAGGATGCAGTACTTATAAATTGTAGCTAATTAGGGGTAATATCGAGAAGATACAAACAACTCATACACTTCAACAGCAATGGGCTCTTGTAAAAATAGACAAAGGACTTGGATATATACAATGTTCCACATTGCTAATGTAAGGAAACATAAAACAAACTTATAAGGCCAAATGTGGTGGTATACACCTGTAACCAGTTCTGAGAGGGAAGATGTCAAGAACCAGGCCAGCCTGGACTGGACAGCAAGATCCTAGCTTAAGAGAAAATAACTTAAAATAGTTTTTAAAAAATAATATTATTCACCCACAGGATGGCCATGGTTAAAAAAAAAAAGAATATAACCAATGCTACTGAGGATGTGGAGAAATTGAAACCCATCTGTACTGTTGGTGGAAATTCAAAATGGTCCTGTCAGGGCAGTTTCTCAAAAATTTAAAAACAGTTATTGTGTGATCCAGCAAGCTTACCCCAGAGTCTAGATCCAAAAAGAGAAAAACAGAAGTATGAAAAGTCTTTTTAAAAATTCTTAATTTTATTTGTGTGTGTCTGCGTCTGCATATGTGCGCATGTATGGGAGAGTACCCAGACAGTGCCCAACTTTCCTGGAATTGGAGTTACAGGTAGTTGTGATCTACCCAACATGGGTGCTGGCCACCGAACTTGGGTCCTCTGCAACTGCTGAGCCATCTCTCAAGGCCAAAGAATGTGTCAAAGAGGTACTTATAGATCACATTCACAATAGCATTAGTCTCAATAGGCAAGAGACAGAAGAAGCAACAAAAAATGGCACATAAATACAGTGGAGTACTAGTGAGTAAGTGGACAAATAAAATTCAGTATGTATGTGCCTCAGAATGTCATTCAGTCTTCAAAAGACATCCTGACACATGCTTAAAGACACTACTGTGAGAAATAAGCCAACCACAAAGGACAAAAACTGCCTGATTCACCTAAGCCCACCATGATGTACCTGACATTGCCAAACACATACAAATACAAGGCAGACCCAGGAACATGGCATGATGGCACATGCCTGTAGTCCCACCACTTAGGAGGAGGATCAGGAATTCAAAGTCATCCTTAGCTACCTAGAAATTCTGAGGCCACCTAGGTGTCGTGAGATTCCACCTCAAAGTCTGGGGTGAGGCTGAGGATGGAGAGAAAGAAAAAGTAGAATTATGGCTGCTGGCTCTTGGAGCTGGGGACAAAAGGGATGTTGCCAGTAAGTATACAATTTGAATTTTGCAAGCTGTGAAGTTTCCCGAGGTCTGATGCCCAACATGTGAGTATAGTTAACACTAAAATCCACATACTTCAACATAATGAAGAGAGAAATTTTTATGTGATTTTTTTTAAAAGCACAATGGTCAAAATATTTTTTTTGAATGCCACATTCTTTCCTGTCTAGTGGCCTTTGCTGTCCTTTCTGCCTGGAACATTCTCTACCTTATTTTTCATGATTAGAGCCTTTAATACTTTTAGTCAGCTTAGATGTTTCCTACTCAGAGGTACCTCCCTCAGAAAACCTATTTCTTTCTTTTATATTAAGTTCCCTTCTAGTATTACTGTCAATAATTTTTTTTTACTGTTTTCTAAATATTTGTGACAATGTATAATTATTTAATGTATTTATTTCTGTTTTAAACTTAATCTATGAGAAAGCAATAATGTATTTTAAACTACCCACATGACTCAGTAGCAGACACACAATAGGTATTATGTTTATGAATATGCTTATATATGTAAATATTCCAAATGAACAGAGTCAATTCTGTCCATCTACTAAATAGATCCTGAGGATCAAACTCAGGACTTCAGGCTTTGCTGCTATACCCCTTACCTGCTCAGTTACATCACTAGCCCCTTGTTTCTTTTTATATCCTTGAAATATCAAAAACAAAACAAAACACAACAAAACCAAATGCCAATGAGCCAACTCTTGCTAACCAAATAGGGTAGCTATTGTTGGTTGTTGACCTGACTATATCTGGAATGTATTTCAATTCAGAAATGGAGGGCCCACCTGTAATGGAGATCTTGAGGCAGGAAGACACACCTTTAATCTGGGCCATTGCTTTTGTCACTCTACATTTGGAGCCATCTTAGGAGTGGCCTCATTTTCTCTTTCCTAGTTCACAATCTCTCATCAGTATCTGCACACTGCCCCTTGTCATTGAGGAAAGTCATCTCTTCTTCTAGTCCAGAACTCCACATCTTGCGTTCTCAAACACCATGCTCTCATTTTTGTAGCTATTTTTATTTGGATTTTCAATCTTATTCGAACATTGGCTAAATGCTATTATTAGTAAATATAACTTGTTTATTTTTCAGGGTAGGTTAGTGTAACTTTATATAATTGTGTTAGTTTCACAGTTTACCTCTTAACCTGGCTATCATCCAAATAATTGAGACTCTGTTATAGTATTTGTTAAACAGGTTTCACAACACAAAAACCGAGCAGTTATTACTCTATTCTTAACCCACTAAATTAATCTGGCTTCCCCCAATTGCAAATCTCAGAGATACTTGTGCTTTATGGCTTTCTTGCTTCAGCTGAATCTCTCCTAATCTCTCCTGCCTCTGCCTCTTGTGAATTTCCCTACTTCTCCTTAAATCCTCCTCCCCTGGAGGACAGGAAGTCCAGACCTATTCTCTGCCTTCCTTAGTGATTGGCTGTAGGCTGCTTTATTTGCATATCAGGGGACAATTGGGAAGCAATGTTCACATAAAATTGAGACATGAGCTCTTCAGAACAAGAACTGAAAGCAGCTATGGGGGGTACAGAAATCAGCATTTGAATTACACAATAACTTTATGCTTACATACGTTTACTCCACAAAATTTGTCTTAGTGACTGTTCTATTGCCATGAAGAGATACTATGACCAAAACAACTATCATGAGAGAAAGCATTTAATTGGGGGCTTGCTTACAATTTCAGAGGCTCAGTCCATTGTCAGTATGGCAAGGGGCACAGCTGCAGTCAGGCAGGTGCTGGAGCAGTAGCTAAATCCTGATCCATAGGCAGAGAGAGACTCTTGGCATGGGCTTTTGAAACCTAAAAGTCCACCTTTAGTGACATACTTCCTCCAACAATTTCACACCTCTTAATTCTTCTAATCCTTTCAAATAGTGCCACTCCCTTGTGATGAAGCATTCCAATACATGAGACTGTGGGAGGGCATTCATATTCAAATCACCAAAAAAGGAATCTGTAATTCCACTAAAAATTAAACTTGACAATGCGGCTTCTATTTCTCCCATGTTAATCAACACACTTCTGAAAGATCAGTGATGCCCTAGGAGTCAATAAATCTAATGGCTTTTTTAGTATTTTATTTTCTCTGAAGTTTTGACACTAATAGCCACTCAGTTTCCATTCCACTTCATTGGGGTGGGGGTGCTTCAGGAGTTAAACCCTGCTTTAATAAGTGCTCAACCAGCCTCCGACACTCTTCTTCCATTTTTGGTGTGTATGTGTGTGTGTGTGTGTGTGTGTGTGTGTGTGTGTGTGTGTGTGTGT